>LUCW03000416.1:15000-22500 GCA_001586965.3 Sphaeroforma sirkka | reverse complement strand
GCCATAATAAAAATGCGTAGCGTCTGGAGCTGAGAACTCTCACTTACCTACGATTTTCGGTGTAAAAACTTCACATCTCACGTTTGCCTACTGCAATATCCAGGTGGAAGAATGCGACACATATTCCTGACTCTGTTCACCTACATTATTGCTGCTAACATAAAAATCGGGTAATCTAGGTTAAATTTACTTTGTCTAGTGCTCTTCTTTGAAGTTTTGAAAATGTTTTTTTTCTCGACTCACAGAAAGAATGTATAGTATGTAGGAAACAAATATGACTACCTTGATCGACAGTATTCAATTGCGAGTGCTATATACTCTGGACCCAAACGCAACAATGCTGTTGACCAACAAACAAAGTTTAGATAGACAGCGCAAACAGTGTGCAGGATACACTGTCCATACCTTGAATTGAAGGTGCTCGCCTGTTTGGCGGTGGACTGTTTTCACTCTCTCTTTATACTCTCTCTTTTTCTCTAGTAGAGAGAGAGTATGTGTGTGCGACTGTGTGCGTGTGCGTGCATGTATACATATGTATACGTGTGTGTGCACACGTGTGTGTGTCTGTGTGCATGTGCGTGTATGTTTACACATGTACACGTATGTGTCTGTCTATATACACATGTGTTAATGTGTGTGTATACATCTGCGTCTGTCTGTGTACGTACATGTATGTGGTGTGAAAGGAAGAGGGCTCGGCCGTGGCAGTATAGTCTAGTAAACCCACTTCACGTCGAGGTGCAGAGGAGCAAAGTGGCTGAGGCGCAGAAAAATAAGTAAAAAATACACTGCCGTCTGGCGGCTGGCTTCTGCCCTCTGGCGTCTACTAGGGAGAGCGATCAATTCTCATTCCTACCTTGTCTTTAAAAAAAGACAATTGAAAATTATGTATATATCCTGTCCTGAATTATGAGGGCACTGCCAAGTGTCAACTGTCAAGAATTGGCATGTGGTGTTTTTTTTCGCATAGAGAAGGTTAAAAATGAATATGAAATTTGAGTTCAATTTTCAGAAGCCTATGCCCATAGCCTTCTCATAGCCTTCTATTATGAATATACTATTATTTTAAAAAATACGCCATCATACATAGCCTTTCAAAATAAATAATTATTTACAAAAATAAAAAGCATAGCCTCATTTTTAAAATACTGTATGTAATTAGTAAAATAATATGACAGCCTCCTAAAAAAAATATCAAATCTTACCTTGTGGTGCTAAATAAGTAAAATTGATCGCAGGACATAGCCCTCTAAATTATACACAGGAATTCCACACGAATACCAAAATCACCCCCAAACACAAGCGTTTTTTTTTGTTTTGTTTTTTAATAATAATAATGAGAAAAGAAGCAAGTAAAAAATCATAGCCTTCTAAAGATAATATATTTCTTTATTTTATGTTTGTTTTAAAAAAAAACAAACAATAAATATAAAATAATAACATTTTGTGTTTATAGTTTTTTTCCATGCAGTAAACGTTGAACGTAAACGCTAGATTGATTAAATAGATTTCATATGTTTTTAAAATGAGAAAACTCTTGTGGATTGTGGAACTGGATGGAAGTTTGAACACTTAAATACATATAAAAATGTCAACAAAACAGCGCAAAGCCGCAACTTTTCACTTAAAACCTCTGTTGTGTATACTGTGGTATCGCTGTAATGTCAGCAGTAGAAGTAGAGGGTACGGCTCCAGCTGTCGAAGCTGAGTCAGTATCAATCCCCGCAGAGACAACGTCTGCTCCTGAGTCATGGACCGAAACGTAAGCTGCTTATCGTAGAGTACGGCCAGTTCGGCGAGCCTTTATGATTGTACTTTCGCAATGGACGTTACCCAAACCTAACTCTGATCTTTCACAGCGTGACTCCGGATTGTTTTTGTGTTTTTTCGAAACATATAACAAATACTTGGTGGTTAGCTAAATCTGAAATCCTGTGGAGGCAGTGCGTTTCCTTAGTATCGAAATTGACTGAGTTCGCCCATCTCTGTGTTGTGAATATAGCCACTACGATTTTCTTATTAACTTTGTATGTTGTACAGTGATATGATAGGCCGAACTGTTTTAGACTATAGGTGACATTTCTGCTCGTATGCACTTTGAAATACAGCCCAAAATAAGAAAACTAGTCAGTCGTTGGTGGGTTGTACAACTCAGATGCTTAACTCGCTTACTTAATTTGAACTTACCTATCGTGCACCTTAGCGACTCTGAAGCCTCACCCGCTTGCCATTTATTATCTCTTTCAATACAGAATCGCATCTGTGGCCGGTGACGCTCAAAGAATTGTTAACGACCAGTTCGAGGAGGGCGGTGCTTTAAATACAGACAACGTCAGCTCCATTGTCTCTGAGATGGCAGAGTATGTTTGCTTTGGCGAGTGCTCATTGTTTTTCAATGTTTCACCCGGTAACTTTATATCTTTGACTTCTTATTTTTCTACCGGTCGCTTATAGTTACTATGGAACATGTATTGGTTGGTATGTGATTCTCTGTGAATATTGAACTTTCTCGTCCAAATGGGTTTAGTTAAATAGTAAAATAAGCATCCGCGTCGCAAGTATGGTACAGACTTGTTCCAAGCAGGTTTCTGTCGTACCTGTGGATAATACCTGCTCAGTAATTTTGTGCTTTCTGCTTTCTGCTTTCTGCTTCACTTTCTATACAGAGTACCTGGTGAGCTCTTGAGCTCGTTATCGACTGGAACTAACGAAGCTTATGAAGCTGCTTCTACCAGCGCCGGTGAATTGTTTACTGCGTTGTCGAACGGACTTAGCTCACTCGTAGATGGAACGTCATTCACAAAAGCACCGACTGCCGTATGTATACATATATGTGTGAATCCTTCGTATTATTTGTTAAACAGAAGTTTTAAACATACTTTCAAATACATTACGATAACTTCTATATGTATATTCAGGCACATCGTTCCATATGTTTGGAGTTCAGCCGCGTGTATATGTTTACGACATAAGCTTATTTTGTGATTGCATATGAAATATCAAAACGATGAGACGCCGGATAGAATAATATAAAAGAAAACTTATAAAGTTATGTATACATAGATATGAGAAGGATCTGTGTATATCAACTACAGATGTATGGATATGTATATGTTGTAAAACACTCATGCTTAGCTATATACATGTATGTTCCATAAAACACTAAGAGTATATATACGTCTTCGTTGAAATCTTATCATCACCTGATATATGCCAGGCTACTTGGATTAAGCTATAATGTAATTGGAACATTGTCCGAATGATGAAAAGCATGTGCGAAATATGAATACACTTCTATCGATATTCCTACAGATGAATCCATATTTCTATTTTATGTGAGCGTGATTGGAACGATGTAAATATGCAAATATGTTTATTCAGTATATATGTGATTGTCATATTACGCCGCCCAAGCTTGTGATACTTCGCTTCGAACAATTTGCCTATAAAGATGTTTGTCTGCACCATTTCCAGTTGGATTTTGCATGTTGTACTCTAAATTAGAAAACACCCTTTCAGTACCGAGTCTATTGCATTCAAATTCTTCTGCCATCGGCTCCATCGCATCTTGTACAAACATATGTTCTTAAGTTACATGCAGCTTATGGCTATAAAATACTTGCGCGATCCTATGAAATGCACTTAGCATGTAGGATCAATTCACAGATTATCGTAGTGTTCTCATACACGCATGAGTTTGCTGTGCTTCTATACGTGTTCCTGTGCGCCCATACACATACTTACATTTTTGTACTTGCGTCCTAAGTAGGATGTGAAAGCACATTTTTTTGTGACGCACTCAACATGTGTCAGAAATAGTTAACTTATATGGATAACGATACAGCATCCTATGCTCAGGGCATGTTGTTCAGGAATCGGTTCACAATACAATGATTCTCGTATACTATCGAAATACTAGGTAGGAACGGCACTATTTCACGATCGCTACATGTGCACTAGTTCAATACATCCATTCTCCATTCTCTTGTACAGGACGCGGGACCCGTGAAAGCCCCACCCGCATCAACAAGCGAATAGGTCAGAGGTACTTCCAATCAACCATACCACCATGCAATACCAATGTCCGCAAATAAAATCTAAACTACTCACGCTATACTAATGTATGCTGAGCACCGATACTCGTCTGGCTAATAGCGGCCCGGTGTTCTGACTGCGAGGATCGAGGCCTAATTGAATCTGTCCTGGTCTTCAATGGAGTTCCTTCGCACTGTTTTAGGGTTTAGGGTTTGCATTGTGCTGCTCAAGCAGATTCGATTCAAACAAGGCGAGGATTTGTGAGCAAATATGAAACTTAGATATATCGCATCGTTACAGTAGGCCATATACAAGGTAGGACAATCCGTATGTCAGAGCGTTGTTGCGTGCATGTGCGAAAATTATTTGCGATCTATAGTGTAAGGACGAAGATAACTGATTTTAAAAGCAGCGGAGATGTCACGTCCGTCTTACCGTATAGTCATAGTCCAACTAACTACACCTACACATCTGTTCAGAAGGTCGACCACAACATACGAGCTATTGGTGCTATCGTAAGAATTGTTGGAGACTGCGAAATAATGTATCTGTGTAAATTGTTGGTTGCCTGATTTTGGAATCAATGTGAGTGTAGACATCCGGATGTCAAGCATATAGGATGCGCCCAAGAGCAGTAGAAACGCAAACTTACTACACACGAGTCTCGGATGCTGTCTTGAAACCTGCCCAAAAAGGAGATGCAACAATGGCCTTTTAAAAGAAACGTGCTCGTATATCTCGAATCGAGATCGAGATCCCAGATTATTGATTAGCTAAATTTCAAATCCCAGTTTCCACAACTCAAGGGAAAAAACGGCGTTCAGGGTCTACGAGCGCTACCAGCCGATCGAAGGCAAGAACCACAGACACGCCATAACCTATGATGATGTATACGACTTTATTCCTCGAAATGGCAGGGTTAATTCCGATCCTCAAAAAGCGCTAGCGAAGACTTGCCGAACTCTCTGCAGCAATACATCTGAACTGCAATTGTTGAAGATGCTCAACAGCACCCGATCATTAACTATATCTCGCTTCGAGGCCCTATCATGCGCACAAAGAGCTTGGACCATCTTCATCAACACTTCTTCATGCATACTATTGTACAACTGCACATCGTGAGTCGATTGCTCGCGATGGACTTGTACAGAGAATGCATGCAGAGCGTTGAACATCTCAATGTACGTGCTAACGCTAGGTTCAGCACCGATCTTCTGCATCCGAGCCCATTCCTGATTGACCAAGTCGAGGAAATTGCACTTGGTGCCTTTTGCTGTCACCCAGGGTTCGTGTATGAATGGGTGTTTGGCCAGTCCCTGTGAGTTATTAGTTGACACGGGTGAGCGCGAGAACATAAATAACATTTCAATTTTATGATAGTACATGTCTATTCTTGTACGTCTCTAGTACAAAAAAAAAAACAACACTATACGACGACACAGGCGACCGCGAGAATACATTCCACAAAGTTATTTGATATAGCAATATATATATATACATGTATGTAGCATGTCCCTGTGAGTTATTAGTTGACACGGGTGAGCGCGAGAACATAAATAACATTTCAATTTTATGATAGTACATGTCTATTCTTGTACGTCTCTAGTACAAAAAAAAACAACACTATACGACACAGGCGACCGCGAGAATACATTCCACAAAGTTATTTGATATAGCAATATATATATATACATGTATGTAGCATGTCCCTGTGAGTTATTAGTTGACACGGGTGAGCGCGAGAACATAAATAACATTTCAATTTTATGATAGTACATGTCTATTCTTGTACGTCTCTAGTACAAAAAAAAAACAACACTATACGACACAGGGCGACCGCGAGAATACATTCCACAAAAGTTATTTGATATAGCAATATATATATATACATGTATGTAGCATACATACATACATGTTTATAGCATACATACATCATACATACATGCATACATGCATACAAAAACATACATGCATGCATGCATTGTACATACATACATACATACATACATGCATACATACATACATACATACATACATACATACATGCATACACATGTATACATACATAACATGCATACATACATACATGCACATGCATCAAATATATATATATAACATATATATACATACATATATGCATGCACATACATACGTGCGTACATACATACATACGTAACATATATATATATATACATATATATATACATACATATTATACATACATACATATACATTAATACATAATACATGCATAACATACATACATACGTATATAATACGTACATACATGCATATATATACGTACATACATACATATTACATACATACAATACACATACATACACATACATACATAAACACATACATACATACATACATACATACATACATATTATATACATACATACGCATTACATACATACATACATACATGCATGCATGCGCTACTTTATATATACATATACATATATATATATATATATATATGTGTATGTGTGTGTGTGTGTGTGTGTGTATGTGTGTGTGTATGTGTATATATATATAAATCTCCGTCACAATAAATACAAAACTCACCCTGAAAATCGCAGCAGCCGATTCCCCGTTAGGTATGACCGACACGGTATTATCCGCTTCTGCCGCAGTCAGTGAGCGTGACAAGTTGCCCTGGAGATTCATTTCCTTGATCATGGCTAGCATAGACTGTATCTGTCCAGTACTTCCGTACACATTCAACATCGCATTATAGAGAGAGGTCCCCACAGGCGCACCGTAGGATAAAGACTCATTGAAGATCTGTCGGTACGAGTAAGATAACAAAAGTTAGGCAACGATGAATGTTTCAAGGGTTCAGGGGGGGGTATGTGTTTGCGAAAATACAAATAGTATGAATGCAAACATATAATACTATCTGCATGTGCAGGGGGAGACAGGGTCTCTTTGAGGATCCATAAGCCCAAAGTGTACTGTTTTGTCTATCTGATAATGTAGGTAGTGGGATAGTGAACAATGGTCTAGCTCAATTGTAGAACTACTTGTGCAATAGTCGGGGGGAAAACTTTAGACTCTTTATTTACAAGCCTTGGGTGCAAAGGGATTGAACTGTGCATGCTGGATCCCTACGGGCACATTAGCGATAGCATAGTGAACGGTCAATACGTCATACAGGCAACCTTCAGCCATCAGACCCTACATTATCTGATACATCCGGAATAAATGATTGCTACCTTTGGCCACCGCCTGCATGTGAATGCGAGTCCAGGATGTACGTGAACATAAGCTACACAAGTTCGATGCATGTGAATTCTTCAAACTCAACTCAACCAACCATGAAAACATGTATATACACAACTACTATATGCAAGAATATATATCAAACGTAAATGAAGGACCTTCTGGGCAATAGCCAATCGCACGCATCACCCAAGGCCTCTAACAGCACAGACACCGTCGCTGCGAATCAATAAT
>LUCW03000416.1:0-12500 GCA_001586965.3 Sphaeroforma sirkka | reverse complement strand
AGAGTATAACTTAAGACGACATCCGTTAGCTGTACTGCAGATTGGTGATGGTATATTGCGGCATTTAACATGCACTGCCAGATGGCATCGATTTTTGGAACTCTTTTGTCAAACTTGTAATCGGGTGATATACCGAACCACACCCAAGCCTATCGCCTGCCTGGAAAACACACTGCCAATCGAGCTGTCATTTTTTTTTTAATTGCTTAGCAATAAACACACAATCATACAATCCTTATACAATGCAACAAGAGGGTTCAACGCCGCTGGACGGAAGGTAAACGAACCTTTATCATGAGCTTGTACGTATCCGACATGATCGTCACCGCAGACTGTTCTTGCAGCAGCTCAAAGTACAGCATCGCGGTCTCCAATTCACCCGCAGTTACCGCCGCCCGTATGCACTCAGTGTACGTATCGGCATTCGGTGCGAATTTACTCCCCGGCTCGTAGGCCTGAAGTGCCGAGAAGATGTGGTGGGTGATCTCGGTCTGAGCACTGATCGCATAGCCCTTGATCAATATGTTGTATATACCTATGGAGAAGATCGCGAATAGTTTCAACAACGGAATGTATGATATTATAGAGTGGTATGGTACGTTGTACACGCATGTTGAGAGTGAAGAAATTTACCGCCGACAGTATCCATGCTGGAGACGTCTTTAGCGCACTGAGGGGGCAGTATAGGTGAAAACAACCCTGCCAGCCGGTACCTTGGCCTATTTACAGATAATACACCACTCAGACGATGGTTTTAGAGCAACCCTTTGAACACGCAGAGTTCTTCACTCGACGCAGACGATAAATTACCACATATCCGTACAACCTATCAAATGGCTTGACTGAGTAGTAACAGACTAGACACGTACAGGCATAGCAAACACACCAATATCAGCGGTAGGCTTGTTTTTACTGCTCGCAGCCAGTCTTCCAACCTCTCTCACGTGTTCAACGTCGAGTGCTGGCAGTAGCGGATTGGAGAAGCGCAGTTCAAGCACAGGGCCATCACCTACCGCTCCCTTCTGCTGCCACGCATAGAACACCTGAGAGATGATTGGCAAAGGATGATGTATTACTAGAGCTACAGTTGAGCCCCAAACCTTACAGTAAATTTTTCCCAACAACGCTCACAGCATCCACAATATAGTACGCATACTGTTATCATAACCAGCTGGTGATTCAGGCATCTCGTATTATATATATATATATACAACAATGTGTGTGTGTGTGTGTGTGTGTGTGTGTGGGTGGGGTGGGTGTGTGGGTGTGTGTGTGTGTGTGTGTGTGTGTGTGTGTGTGTGTGTGTGTGTGCGTACACATATATATATATATATATATGTATATAACATATATATATATATATGTATGTATGCATATGCATATGAATCTGTATAAGTATATGACTATATGTATATATATATATATATATATATATATATATAATATGCATATATATATATATATATGTATACATGTATGCATATATACATATTTGTATTATATATATATATATATATATATATATATATTATATATATATATATATATATGCGCGCGTGCGTGCATGTATGTATGTGTTTTGTGTGTGTAGATCCAAATATATACATACATATGTATATGTATATATATATATATATGAGATCTACAAAATATACACACATATATACAAAATATGTGTGTTGATGCGTGTGTGTGTGTGTGTGTGTGTGTGTGTGTGTGTGTATTATATTATATATATATATATATTTATATATATATATATATATATATATATATATATATTATGTGTGTGTAGATCCAAATATATATATATATATGTGTGTGTGTGTGTGTGTGTGTGTGTGTGTGTGTGTGTGTGTGTGTGTGTGTGTGTGTGTGTAAACAAATATATATATATATATATAGAGAGCTTACCTCCTCCATCAGCCGAAGCTCTTTCCTGCGTGATAGCATATCCAACACAAATGAATGCACAGACCGTACCATCGGAATCGTTTCAGGAATACTGCGGTAAGTGTCCAAGGCTTTCCGCCAATTCTTGGACTCGGCGTAGCGCACAATGAACGCATAATACGTAAACACATTGGGAAGAACACGCGTATCTTCGGATCCCGAATCACCTGTGGCGGACGTGGAAGTACATACAAAATGTGGGGCGTTACTCCAGGCACTAGTAACAGCACTAAATGAGCTACCAAATGTGACTTCCAAACACTACGGCTTGTATATGTGTATTGATTCGGGCGATTGTCAACATGTGAGTGAGTGATTCAACTACAAATGTGACTCTAACTTGTCTGTGTATCGACTTGGGTAATATCGACGTGTGGCTGTGCGGTCTATTGGCTCATCTATATGCACCAATTTGGGTAAGTTGTTGGTGTGTGAGTGAGTGATCCAACGACTTGTGAATACGATAATTGCAAGTTATGTGCGCGTATTCTTTGACATGTTTGCTAGAATGTGCGCTTGTGTGTGCACTAGAGCAGTCACATTTTGACCACCCTGGTCCCACTCCCAATTGAAACAAGCAAACGATAGGAGGAGCAGCATATGCCACTTGTGACGAGCACACCATCTCGCCCAGCACAGACATACAGACATGCCTCATAACGTTACCGCAATACCTACAGGTACAAACTGTTTAGCACACTTAAGAAACGTACGATCAAGGTGTCACAATAGCTTGTGTCACTTCAGCACAAAGCGCATGATATACTTTCAATCGACAAACAAGTATCCATATGATAATGAAAAGGTGTACTGTGCGCAACGTTTATATCGCACAACACTGTTGATGATAGATCTTCTGCGAATGAGCACATGGTCGATGCACTTGCATTCGAAGTTTGTCCATATAAGGGCATATGACAGCTATGTCGGAATGCATCAACGAAATAGCGATGCAAATACCTGGTGATATGTGTAGGAATATAAGGTGATATGTGTAGGAATATAAGGTGATATGTGTAGGAATATGAAGGTTTAGAAGCCCATGAAACTTATGCACCGCAACTACTAACCGTACATCAAAGTATATGCATAATTATAAATGTACGGGTGCTTATATTGATATGAAAAATGCATCATATTTGTATTGACACAATAATACATTATTGGGGAGAATTGCTACTATGTATGTTATAGCTACCAGGTATGTATTAGTTCACATATTTGAAGAAGCCAGCAGCAGTTTACCCAAGTGCGGGCTTCCAGTGAACAGATTGACTACTCTGCAAGATCAACAGGAAATCACATAAAAACACGTACATGTGCACATTCAACAAGACACACTCACTCAACAACATGCACACACCCTACAAGACGAACATATGCACATAAACAATCTCAGCCAGAATGGAATTCTACCATGAAGTCAGATTACTATTGGTATAGGTACAGCCATGAGCTCACCAATGCATAGACCCCCCCTTCACTCGCACCCTTCTAACGCCCGCCTACGCCACGGTCTCACTCTCTAACTTAAAAACACCCCAGGGATGAAGATTGAATTGTAAGTACACGCACTCTAAAAGTGCGAACCTCAATACACAGAAGTATATATACATATATATATATATGTATATATATATATATATGCATGTGTGTGCGTCAGCGCATCTCTCTCCTTTCACCCGTTAATGGTTTGATATCGATAGACAGTCGGCCCAATCATCGGCCTACGCCTTATTCTTCCTATAAATTCATATATATATATGTGTGTGTGTGTGTGTGTGTGTGTGTGTGTGTATATATAAATTACTGTAACTGTCACACGAAGCCTTTGCCTGTATGGTTAGGTTCCATTCCATTCTCTGACGATGAACAAATGCGCATGATCGAACAGTTACACACATAGTGATGCGCAGAAAATGATCCACCACACATACATGAATATATATCAGAGGCCGGAAGGCGGACCACACAGACCTACTGGCGTATGCTGAGGCCCCAATCTAAGTAAGCACATATCCACATATCAACCTCTGTGTGCAGTGCGACCATAACAAAGACGATGTATCACGAGTGCATCCAGTCATCGAGAACGAGAGAATAAACCCAGACGTGTTACCACAGCCCCATAAACTCATCTCACACTCAACATCACAGGCCTCGCTTAACACGACCGTAATCCTTACAGTCTACTACACAAAGCGTTGTTACGCTTATCATGCGCCCCTCAGGCTGGGGTGTTTCAGGTGCCAATCCGTGAGTGCTACATCGCCACAAAGAATAAAACACGTACATAATATATATATAATGTATAAATATATATATATATATATATATATATATATATATATATATATATATATATATATATATATATATATATATATATAGTGTACATGCAAACAATGTGGTCTGTGGCATTTCTGTACTCTTTAGTATTGTCGTACCATCTTACATAGAACACGTGGTCAGACAAGTGGTGCTCTACCTGAACTAGGCGGCTGTTAACTTTAGCATCGGCTTCCGATTACACAATCAAACGCATGTATACGCGCATATCAACACACATAGATGTACATATGTTCATATGCATATATGCGTACGTATAATTGCACACGTGTATAATGCTGTACATCATGGGTTACAAAACCATTCCTGCCCTGGTCGCGGGAGGGCAGGTGACGCTGGCATTGGACGCAGAAGTACCGAACTTCTTTCCTCATGGCTACAACATGACCAAAAGGCAATGTTAAGGCTATTCGGTTAGGTTAAGTGTGGTACGTTTTCGTGAGAGCTGATTGGTACATCGAGTGTCCTGATAAAGTTTTGTCGTCATTCTAGATGGTAGCATTCCTTGTTCACTCTGGCTGAGAGCATTGATATACAATTGGATTCACATACACACACACCCAATCAACCTGACAGGTACTACCGCACACATTCATTTAGAACAAAACAGACCTACCTTTGCCAGCAAACATCTCATCCTTCAGGAATTCAGCATTTCGGAATCTGCAATGAAAGGATACAGCCAATTAAGCATACAAACTTTACATAATCCAACATCCATAAACGCCCTGAAACAGCATTGCAGATAGTGTGACACGCTGGGGCCATATCTGACGTTACAAGCGAACCCCTCAATCAGAAAAACGTAATGCTCCGCACAAACATGTATTATCAACAGTACACACCGCCAGTTTAGTAAACTATACACGAGCTTGCAGATGATCTTCGATAGATACGCACATATTCGCCTACCTTTTAGGATCTTTGCTTTGGAGAATTCCCTTCAGGACGATGTTGTAGGAGTTGTTATTCAATGGCACGTTGTCTCTCTGCAGACGTCGTAGCAGCGCCAGAGCCAGCTCATCTCTCCCACCGGTCGCATAGGCATCTAGCATACAGTTGTGCGTAATCTATGATGTGAAAAAGAAAGAACTGATAAACATGTATTTCGTGACCTGGAAATTGGCATTATATAAGAATTACTCGGACCAGGTGTTGACCTTGCACCGGAGATACACTTCATGGATAGGAGAAGGCAAACCTGAGATGCCTGTAAGTTACCTGATTAGGAGGGAACCCCTTCTGTTGCATCTCTGTGATGACTTGTTCGGCTGAGCGCCAATTTCCGACCACGGCGAGCGCTCCCATTATCTGTGTATAGGTAATCACTCCCAGGCCATTCGGCACCATCTCTGTACATTGACGAAGTCACGGCGAATGAGAAGCAATGATTTGATATATAGTGTAATACGAGCGTATGACGTTCAGCATATGTACAACCCACAGTAAGGAAAGTTCATGTAATGTCTGCGGGGGGATGTATGAGCCACACAATTTGGTTAATGGGACAACAGAGGTGTGTAGGTGCAAAGATGTTCGTTTAAGGTACCGAAGTGCCCTCTTTGTTGGCCTATACGACTACCACTTTTGACTCGGGAATATGAGACCCAAATGCTTGCATATCCGCAATCCTGATTAGAAATGTAGCAACGAAACACTCAATTTCACTAGTTTACTAGTAGGACAGCTAGACAAGCACATATGCAAAGTACACATATACTTATGCTTAGCCTACTGTACACATTACCTATATTTGGCCTATAACACATGCATATTCACCACGGGCACGAAGCAAAACACGTACGAAGTAATACCCAAAAGTAAAGACATACACTCATCCAGAAATTGTTATGGCTCGTTCCCTCACCACCTAGCGAGCGGATGCAAGCAGTTCAAAGCTGTCGGCAACCGATGCGGCCGCTCCAAATATACATATACCGAGGCAAGTAAATGTAAACTTATGCGGAGAATACGAAATAGATACGGACAGAAAAATTACAACACCCACACTACCTCTTTCTTTTGCCAGCAACGCCAAACACGTCTCCGCCGCCGCTTTCTTTGGTAACCGCTTTACAGCCTTCTTCAGCTTATCTAGGAAAAATCGGACCTCTCTCCGCGTTTTCCACTCGGCACTCGCCTGCACAGCCAGGGGGTCGACGTTTGATCGCACTGACACTAACTCGCCCTCTTTATTGCGCATTTGTTTGGTCACCTGCCACGTGTACCCACCCGCCATGATGTCCATCATCTCCTGCTCAGTTGTCGCGCGGTTCGTGGGGATGATGGTTTGGGCGTAAGCTTGTGTCGGTGATTGGGGTTGTGGTTTTGGTTGTGGTTGTGGTTTTGATGATGTGCCGCTGTTGCTCTTGGAACCACCAGGTTTCGCAGCATTCTTAAGATCAGGAATTATACTCTCACTCGTACTGGACGACGCCTTACCGAGGCTTTCCTCCACGGCAGACGAGGTCAGCCTATCACCGCTTTTCAACGGTACCTCAGCGCCTGCTTCCGCAGTGCTTTTCGTCGCCACAGACGACGCAAAGAATGGATGCGATTCACGCATATTCCCTCCTGCACCTACAGTACTGCCTGACGTTGATGCTAGACCACCTTCTCCTAGCCCGCCTGTTCTAAAGGTAGTTCCTTCCAGGGATGCATCTCTACTGCCATGTGATCGTACTTGTGAATCCGGTACTTCAAGGAAATGATCTCTGCTTTCACCCGCAGTCTCCAACTGAGTCTTCCTGGGGCGTATGCGTTTGCCCTTGATCATCTTGGGAAGCTTTCGCTTACCATCACTGGGCTTAGCGCTACTCTCAGTATTTTTAATCTTGCTATCGCCGAGCAAGCTAGAATCCAGAAACGCGCTGAGTTTTGCATTCACCGCCTTCACACGGTCCACATCTCGCGTGCCAGAGCGCTTTTGTTTCACATTCTCAGTGTGTATGTGTGTATCCTTTCTGCTCCCACTTTCAGTGTATGAACGTGCATTTGACCGAATAATAAATGAATTATATGGAGTAATCCTAACCCCCGGATGATATGAGCCAGGACTGCAATACGCTTGTGTGCTGGCAAGGGTACTAGTGAGCGTAGAAATACTGCGTACCATGTCTGTAGACTGTATATTCCGCACAAAATGCTTGTGAGCACAACCACGACTTGCTGTAGAATAGCCATGTATCTGTCCACCACAAATCTCCCTATAGATGGGTGCGCACTCCATTAGTTCATCTCGGCCTGTTCGGCCGACTAACAGCCTTATCTGCGCAGACACCGCTACACCCCATCGTGCTAGCGAGGCCCCCGTCATCACGGGTGGCTGTGGCTATTCTCTAGTTCATCTCAGACGTGATAATACCTTTGACTTGCATGCCAGAGACATGTTACTTCGTGAATGTTCCGTTGTGATCACACAGTCATACTGCTGTTGGCTGTCTCTATCGTGTCATATACCCGGGGTGCTGTATTTATTGTATGTAGAATTATTCGCGCCTTTGGCACAGAAAATTTGGGAATGCGTGGCTGACCACAATACGTTTTGCGTTGTAACGTATAAAAATCAAATATGTATGTGTATGTACCTTTTTACTTTTATATTTAACGTTTATATAGACTCGGTTCGCTCTCTAGGCTGTATGGGTGCAATATTTGGGTTCCAATTTGTAGGCAAAAGTAGGTATATTTCATAGTACAGTCCTTTAAAATTCATAATAGGTCAGACCCTTTCTATCCTACTTATACGTTAACACGTTTAAATATCACAAATTTATTGTACCACAACGTACGTAAATAATGAGAATCGGGCTCGCAAGTCTTGAGGATGTAAACACGGAAACTTGTTATGGGTATCTACAAGTACTGTTCGTATACACATAAACACTTAGCTACTTGCGTCAACCATATATCAATTGATAAGCTATTTCATACAACAATGGCTGCAAAAACCACACCCAACGATTTCTTGAAGCACATTGTGGGCAAGCCCGTGGTAGTTAAACTTAATAGTGGGGCTGATTTCAAGGGTATGTCGTTGGATCTTTTTAAATAAAGGTGCTTTCTGAACCACGTGTTCATGGGCATCGTTTGTATGATTGCACATTGCCTTTTCATTGAATAGCAAGGACATACACGGATGCCTGTTTGCGAATATGTATATAAGTATATTTATTTCATATTATTCAATTCCTTTCAATTATGCCTGCACTCTTATCTACGTAGATATGTATCTATTTATCTATTTACCTATGTACCTATTTGTGTGTATATGTATGTATATATGTATCTAATGTATGTTTCTGTGTGTTTGTATGTGTATTCACGTATGTATGTGTATTCACGTATGTATGTGTATACGTATATAGGTATGTTTGTATGCATGTATACACGTATCTATGTATATATATATATATATATATACGCGTCCATGTCCAGTGTTTGTGTTTGTGTGTGTGTGTATGCATGTCCCATGTCCAGTGTTCATATATATATATATATGTGTGTGTGTGTGTGTGTGTGTGTGTATGATGTGCGTCCGTGTCCGTGTCCGTCCGGTCTGTCCGTGTCCGTGTATGTATGTATATTATATGTGCGCATGTGTGTGTGTGTTGTTTTTCTATCCATATATATATTATATGTGTGTGTCCGTGTCCGGTGTCCGGTGTCCGTGTCCGCGCATCGTTTCATATATATATATATATATATTATATATTATATATATATATATATATTATTATTATATATTATTATGTATGTATGTATGTACGCATGTATGTATATATGTATATATATTATCTTATGCATGCATGTATATATGCATATATATATATATATATATTATATGTGCGTGCGTGCGTGTGTGCGTGTGCGCATGCATACGCGCATATATTACGCATATATATTATGCGTGCGTGCGTGCGCACGCATGTGCGTGCGTGTGCGTGTGTTTTGTGTGTGTGTGGGTGGGTGCGTATGTATGCTTGTATATATATATATATATATATATATCTGTGTTTGTATGTTAATATGTATATGTGTGTCCGTGTCCCAGTGTCTGTTTCTATCTTTTGTATGAATATTTATATTTATATTTGTATTTATATATACGTATGTATGTATATATATATATATATATATATATATATCATCTACTTTTCTTTCATGTGTGCGTACCTTCATATATGTCTCTATAGCTGCCTATACCTTGCTGTTGGCCATTACGGCTGGTCGCGTATAGGCATATTTGGAGTCTTCGAACTTTCATATCTATTAAGTATATCATATTCCGCCTACTACCGCGCGTCGCCGCATCGCTAGGACTATCACCTGTTATATTGGCTAGCTGTCGAATTCACCTTTTTCTATGTCCGCCTTCCACTATTGCAGGTGTACTGACGTGCCTGGACGGATACATGAACATCGCACTCGAGCAAACGGAGGAATATGTGAACGGACAATTACGAAGTACATACGGTGACGCTTTTATTCGAGGGAATAATGGTAAGTCAGCAGAATCACACAGTGTATATGTACCACACTCATCTCCACTTGATCATCAAGCCATCAGCAGTGTGCGTCATGTGTACTAGTAGTGTTCTATTTACCGAATTTGAACTGATGGCTAAATTATAATGTATATGTATATATATATATATATATATATATATGCGTGTGTGTGTGTGTGCTCTATGTATGTTTGTAGAAATATGCATTTATATTTATATATATATTTATATATATATATATTATATATATATATATATATATATATATATATATATATATATATATATATATATATATATATATATATATATATGTATGCATGTAAATATCTATATTTATCTATATATATATATATGTATGTGTGTGTGTAAGTATGTATGGATAGATATATAGATATAGATACAGATATAGATCTATGTAATTGTATGAGTCTTGAAGGTCATTGGTGGACATTGGAGGTCATGCTGTGGGCAAGAATACAACTATTGATCCTTTGAATTTTTTTATATAATACTCGTTTCTCCATATATTATCCTCTCTTCTCTCTCCTTGTTTTGCAGTTCTGTACATTAGTACATCTTTTGGTGTCTAAGTATATTCGAGGAGATTGAAGGACTACGTTTGGCACGAAGTTTGTACGATCCCATGAACAATGAGGAGCGGATTTGGAACTTATCCGTATATACCCGGTGAAATAACATCTAGTTAGAGTCTATCAATTAAGAGTACACATACATCATGACTTAGGGGATCCCTATACTACTTTTTAAAGAGGAGATTCCAAGGGAAATGGCAGAATAACCATTGGGGCGGTGAAGCTATAATTATCGTTAGCTAAGGTCAATATATGACAGTACCAATAAATACCAAGTTTCGATGTTTTCCCATATCCATCGATAATGTTGGTTCCCATATCCATCGATAATGTTGGACACCAAAGCTGCTCATATGGTTGTATCAGCCACGGCACACAGCGCAGTTGTCTTAACGCTCATTTGATAGCACAGCTCTTTACATTGGGCAGCTGCTTCAATACGCAAGCACCCTAAATTACAAATCGGAATAAGGCAACATTTGACAAACCTCGCTTGTACGCAAGAGTGAATTAGAGGCGACTTAATGGTATCTACACGCCTGTATGCTGCGAGCAGGAGCATATTTGTGTGCTACAAGAACAGTTTACGTCAACAACGGGTCGCTCTTGGGGGGCGCCATTGGACTGTCAATTCTTAAATTTCGTCGACAATCTCTACGATAACTAGCGGTTCTGAAGTGACTTCATTGGGGTTCGTGTTCATAGACATCTAGATTTTGAATGAGGACACTCCGCGCCATGGATGTCATGCGCATTACAGTTTATTGATACAAAATTTATACCACTCTCAGCCAGTGTGCAAAGGACAGCTCATCGTTTAAGTAACGTTGAGGGTTCAAATTGGGCAAGCCCTCGCTACGAGATATAGGAATGATCGATACAAGGGCAATATTAGAATATTTGTACACAACAAGCAAAGCATTTTTTTACTATACACCAGCGGATATACCAACAAAGTCGACCGCTGCCACAAATGATCTGCCTGTGTGGTGGCGCTGAGTTTTGAGTTGCGCTCGTATATGTATATCAATCCGTAGAGAGATGCAGAGTAAGATATCGTTTAATAATCACTTATGGAAATGCGACAATAGGACGTCTGTCAGGCATACTCGACTTCTAGTCTGTGTCTCCAACCCTGTCAGAATACACCAAATAATCATCACATCGGTCAAGTTGACTCCTCGGCTTTTTTATCTACTCGGGCTTCTCAGGCACTGTAAAGCATTCCAAAAGAAACATATGTAAGATCTCATATTAAGCAAAGCGAACATTGGACGAATCCTGTAGGCATTTACCATACACCATAAACATTTCTATCTGAACCAGCACACCCAATCGATCGTCCCAGCATCGCATACATTTTAGCAGACTCTGATAGCGATCACTCAAATTAAAGAAACTCGTTTGGAGCATATCAAAATCTATTGAACAGAACACATAGTACTCACCGGGATATGACAGAGGGGGCGTATAATCGTATCCCTTTTTGTATCGAATAGGGCCGGCGTAGAAGGAGAGAAGACCTGATACAAGAAGAGGGAAGCGTACTATTTAGTATGAAATTGTACAGTAAGGAGGATAAGCTGCTACAAGCATAGGACAGCCCGTACAACCATCGGTGCGGCATGTAGCATATACCAGAACCCAAAATAATGACACGTACCTGAGTCGCAGAAAAAGGAACCCCGAGGCAAACAATATAACCGCACGCACAGAGAAAAACAGGTAGAACAACCTTAGTTTCTACGCAAATCCAGTATGTATCGTTCAGGATGTACATAAAGGCCAATCTCAACGGATACAGATACAAACTAACTAACGATACCAAACTCCGCACAGTACATCACATGGCAGGCAAGAATCTTTGTAATGTGCATGAACTGAACCCCCATGGAGAAGGAAAGCAACTATTGAGACATCTGCGTAGTACACAATCTAGCCACTCAAACTTTCGTACTATAGGGAACATGCATATACTCATACAGATGGCATTCAATTATACTCACCAAAGCCGGTGAAGACAAACGACATGAAGATGACCGGCTGGGTTCGCCACGCATTTAGCATAAACGACATGGTGAAATCTGAAATAAAA
>LUCW03000415.1:85000-101016 GCA_001586965.3 Sphaeroforma sirkka | reverse complement strand
GGTACAAATAGACGGACATATATTATGCTATTGTCTCCACTTATGACCTGCGTAGTTCTTGTATATGCTATCATTTGAGTAATTTTGATTGGTCGTCTCGTCCTGGTAAAGGTTTAGGACTACTCAAATTTATTGCTTAAATGCCTTGTCTCTGTCACAAAAAAGTACTTTTCATCCTTTGGTCACACTGATCGTTCTAGTATCGGCAATCTTTCTCAGCAAGCATTCTGGTCGCTTACGCGCCTCCCATTTTACTTTCATGATCGACTTGGCGAAAGTATTCTGGGCATTTTTAAAACAGCTGTCTAAGAATATTCCACACTCCGCCCTTCTGTCCCTATAAGTCAACGGATACCAAGTAAACTGTGACGAGATGTCGTCAATCAATTGACATAACTGACCTTCTTCGTTTGTTTGACCCCGTAGAACAACCTAAAGGGCAGCAGTGTTGCCTCTGCATCGTTGCCCGACGTGCGAATACTGCACACCAAAGACGTGGCCAAGTGCCCGCAGGCAAAGAGGCCGCGAAAGCGCACGGTGCCAAAATCGCATTTGAACCCCAACGCATACCCGAAGGCGAATGCAAATACAAATACGAGTACGAATGGGAATGGGAATGGGAATGCGAATGACACTACCAAGATAGGACCTCAAAACCCATCAATCAGAGAGAAAAAGTTGTCCCCTCCCAAAGGCAAAACCCGTCCCGCTGAGTGTGCCAAGGCCGGCGCAAAGGCTCCCTCTACAATTCAGAATCAGGTTAAAGGACAGATCGAAAGTCCAAATAAGGGGGCACCAAGGAATGGGGTAATACCACGGGCCAGCTCGGTCCCAAATCTGGCGTCCCAAAAACCTAGTTTGAATTTGAGCATGGCGCCCAAAAAACCTAGTTTAGGCGCTTCAATGCCTATATTGAAGCATTCTCCTGCGTGTACGTGCTTAAAAGCATCAATAGAATCGTGGGGTCAACGACGAAGCTCAACTGGGGAAGTGGCGGTTATGTATCGCATAGTGGTAGGGAAGGGTAAAAACTCACGCATGTGGCAAGTGTACAGACGCTACACCGAATTCGAAGCATTACACAAGAGCCTGGAGCAGGTTAGTCCAAACATTGTTTCTATATATATATATATATATATATATATATATATATATATATATATATATATATATATATATACAATGTATATATATATATATATATATATATATATATATATATATATATATATATATATATATATATATATATATATATATATATATATATATATATATATATATATATACATTGTATATATATATATATATATATATATGTATATATCGTTATCGATATTCATTGAAATATATGCCTACCCGGCCGCGTGTATTGTTGTCGGTAGAACGTGTAATAACACCCGCATGCGGCTGGTGTTTCGGCGATAGACCGGCTTGGTGCGTTGTCCATGCTTGGTGTTCTACTTATTCAGTGTATTTACTAGTGGCTATACACCCATTTCTGCTCTTCCTCGTATGTATGCATACGCTTGTGGTTCAAATCGCACGTGATGGGTTGGACATGCTTGGCCCTTTAGTCCTGCATAGACTTGCGACGGTCCTTTACTTTGTCGCGCAGGTTTTGTGTATCTTCAATTACCTCTGTTTCACTCAGTTGCTGCCTGAAAGTACATGTTCAGTCACCGACGGATACTTATACTGTGTCCAGAGCCCACACGTATCGTAGCTTTCTCGATTGTTATAAAGGATTATTACTTATTGTTCTTCATTGGTCTACCAAGTTATGTATACACTCGCTTTGTCGACGTGTTGCTTGCTAGTTCAACTCTTGTCCACCCATGTCCGCCCTTCTCTCACCAACCCAGGTTATACCGGAGCGTGTCTATAGTCAACTGAAACTCCCGGCAAAACGCGGACTGCGTAAATACATAGAAAAGGATTCTACACAGAACAAGGCAGCCGCCCTCAATACATATCTCGACACCTTGCTACGCTATCCCATCACACGCGACCATATCCTGACCCGGCGGTTCTTAGAGGCGTACGAGAAGCAGGAGGAGGATGATTTTATCGAGCAGGCCGTTAATCTGGGCAAGAGCCTGCCCACCTATCATATGAGCAAGCTGTATACGGAATACCTCCATCCCAGACCACTTGCCCGCCCCACGTCGTGCAAGGGGATGGACAACAAGGGGTATGGCAACACCCTGGCCGCTGCGGTGGCGGCTGCTACAAACCCCCGTATACGCAACTTGCGGTTGGAAGCACGAGTGGATCTGTTGGATAAGAAGGTCAACGAGCCGACCAAGGATAGCGAGGGCGCGGGTAGGAAGCCGGGGGGGCGTTCGTAGGTGCAAGTGTGTGTCTGGTGTGTTAACGTGTGAGGAGTGTGTGCGTGTACTAGCCCGGTGCGTATGAGGCTGAGTCGTGGGTGTGCGTGCTCGTGATGCAGGTATTGCCCATGCGGTATGTCAACTGGGGCATGCGAGTGTGGCCGCATGTGGTTTAAACAGCAATGCACACGTTGCGCTTGAGGCAGTACTTTTGTCGTTATACAAGGGTGCCTCAAAGATTTCTTGGGGTGAATATATATGAGAAATGCATATCCAGCGTGTAGTGCTTTCGATGTGCGTATTACCCTTGTGGTCATGTCAGAAATATCAGCATGCCTGCTAAGAACAATTGCCACAGCCCAGACCTAGCCATTCGTAGGATGCTGAGCACCAACAAGGGAGAGACACTACATATATGAATCTGCTGACACACACATCCATGGACAAATGCACAGCTATGCGCACTCACATGGATTAGTAGTCACAGTCCGTTCAGTTAGGGTTGTGGCGTGTAATGTGTGTACTAAGATATACGAGAAGAAAAAGACACGGCACGGCTGTTCCGGGTCGACCGCAGGACCATGGCCAAATTAATATCTATACAGAAATCGATAGCAATAAATCTATAAATAAACAGTATAAACGATAGCACTAAATGTATAAACAGTATAAACGATAGTAGTAAATGTATAAAACGATAGCAATAGATATATAAAGAAACAGCATAAAGAATAGCACTAATTGTATAAACAGTATAAACAATACCATTATTGTATAAACATTATAAACTATACCATTAATTGTATAAATAGTATAAACGATAGTACCAAATGTATAAAACGATAGCAATAATCTATAAATAAACAGTATACACGATAGCACTAATTGTAAAAACAATATAAACGATAGTTATAAATGTGTAAAACGATAGCAACAAATCTATAAAGAAACAATATAAACTATAGCACTATTTGTATAAACAGTATAAACGATAGTAACGAATTTATAAAACGATAGCAATAATCCCATTAATAAACAGTATAAACGATATTACTAATTGTACAAACGGTCTAAATGATAGTAATAATTGTATAATACGATAGCAATAAATCTATATATAAACAGTATAAACGATAGAACTAATTGTACAAGCAGTATAAACGATAGCAACAAATCTATAAAGAAACAGTGTACACGATAGCACTAATTGTATAAACAATATAAACGATAGTAATAAATGTATAAAACGATAGCACTAAACCTATAAATAGACAGTATAAACGATACCACTAATTGTATAAATATAAACGATACCACTAATAGTATAAATATAAACGATACCACTAATTGTATAAAAAGTGTAAGCGATAGTAATGAATGTATATAACGATAGCAATGAATCTATAAACAAACAGTAAACGATACCACTGATTGTATAAACAGTATAAACGATAGCAATGAATCTATATACAAACAGTAAACGATACCACTAATTGTATAAACAGTATAAACGGTAGTAATAAATGTATAAAGAAACAGTATAACGATAGCAATTATTGTATGAACAGTATAAACAATAGTAATCATGTATAAAACGATGGCAATAAACCTATAAATATACAGTATAAACGATACAACTAATTGTATAAACAATATAAACGATACCACTAATTGTATAAATATAAACGATACCACTAATTGTATTAAAAGTGTAAGCGATAGTAATGAATGTATATAACGATAGCAATGAATCTATAAACAAACAGTAAACGATACCACTGATTGTATAAACAGTATAAACGATAGCAATGAATCTATAAACAAACAAACAGTAAACGATACCACTAATTGTATAAACAGTATAAACGATAGCAATGAATCTATATACAAACAGTAAACGATACCACTAATTGTATAAACAGTATAAACGGTAGTAATAAATGTATAAAGAAACAGTATAACGATAGCAATTATTGTATGAACAGTATAAACAATAGCAATAATGTATAAAACGATGGCAATAAACCTATAAATATACAGTACAAACGATACAACTAATTGTATAAACAATAAAAACGATACGACTAATTGTATAAACAACACAAACGATACCACCAATAGTATAAACAGTACAAACGATACCACTAATTGTATAAAAAGTATAAACGTTACCACTAATTGTATAAACAGTATAACGATATCACTAATTGTATAAACAGTATAAACGATAGTAATAAATATATAAAACGATAGCAATGAATCCATATATAATCATTAATAACAATAGCAATCTATCTATAAACAAAATAAGCGATAGCAGTACTTGTATAGAGTATAACGATAATAATAAATCTATAAATAGCCCAAACGATAACAATAAATTTATAAATAAACCGTAATAACGACAGCAATCTATTTAAAAACAGAATAAACGATAGCAGTGAATCTATAAACAAGCATTATAACGATAGTAATAAATCTATAAATGAGCAGTATACCCGATAGTGATATATTCATTAATGAACAGTATAACCGATTGCAATAATTCTACAAACAGTATAAACGATAACAGTAACTCTATAAACATTACAACCGATAGCGATAAATGTACAAATTAACAGTATACAGGAGAGCAATAAATCTATAAATGAACAGTAATACCGATAGCAATACAAAACCAGTATAAACGAAAACAACAAATCGATAAACAATATAACCAATTGCTATGAATCTATAAATAAACAGTATACACGATAGCAATACACCTATAAATGAACAGTATAACCGATAACAATAAATCTATAACAGTATAAACGATAACAATAAATCGATAAACAATATAATCAATTGCAATGAATTTATAAATGAACAGTATAACCGACAGCAATAATTCTTCAAACAGAATAAAGGACAACAGAAATCTATAAACATTATAACCGATAGCAATAAATGTATAAATTAACAGTATACACGATAGCAATAAATCTATAATTGAACAGTATTACCGATAGCAATAAATCTATAAACAGTGTAAACGATTACAATAAATCTATAAACAGTATAATCGATAGCAATAAATCTATAAATTATCAGTAGACACGATAGCAATAAATCTATAAATAAACAAGATAACCAACAGCGATAAATCTATAAATGAACAGAATGATTGACAGCGACGAAAATATAAATGAACAGGATAACCGACAGCGATGAATATGTAGATGAACAGGATAACCGATAGGAATAAATCTATAAATGAAGAGTATAATCGATAAGAATAAATCTATAAATGAACAGTATAACCGATAGAAACAAATCTATTAATGAACAGTATAACCGACAGCAACAAATCTATATACAGTATAAACGATGACAATAAATCGATAAAGAGCATAACCAATTGATATAAAACTATAAATGAACAATATATCCATAAATGAACAGTATAACCGACAGCAACAAATCTATATACAGTGTAAACGATGACATTAAATCGATAAAGAGTATAACCAATTGCTTTAAAACTATAAATGAACAATATATTCGACATGAATAAATCTACAAAGAGTATAAACGATAATAGTAAATCTGTAAACAGTATAACCGATTGCAACATATCTATAAATGAACAGTATAACCGATGAAAATATAATTATAAACAATATAACCGATAGCAATAAATCTAGAAATCAACAGCATAAACGATGGCAATAAATTTACAACCAGTATAACCGATTGCAATAAATCTATGAATGAGCAGTATAACCGATATCAATAACTTAATCAACAGTATAAACGATAAAAGTAAATCTATAAACAGTAAAACCGATTGCAAAAAATCTATGAATGAGCAGTATAACCTATGGCAATAACTCTATAGACAGCAAAACGATAAAATTAAACCTATAAACAGTATAACCGATTGCAATAAATCTATGAATGAGCAGTATAACCGATGGCAATAACTCGATAAACAGTATAACCGATATCAATAAACCTATAAACAGTAAAACGGATTGCAATAAATCTACAAATGAACAGTATAACCGATTGCAGTGAATCTGTAAATGAACAGTATAAAAGATATCAATATATCTAAAAACAACCGGTATAAAAGAAAGTTAAAAAATCTACAACCAGTGCGACCAATAGCAATATATCTATAAATCGTATAAACGAGAGCAATAAATATACTTGCGACACGATGTGGATTCCGCCACCGCCACTGCAGTCGCAAATGTATCATTCGCATGATAAAAGTTATTTCAGATTTCAGATTTCAGATTTCAATGTTCCTTACATACAACATCTCCATGCTAAATGCCATGTCAGGTTTTTATGTTTCACGGTTCCTTATATAAAATTTGTTCATTTTTAAGCTATGTTCGTGAAATAAATAGTATTATCCCTTTGTCCGGTTTGAGATATCGAAGTTCCTTATATAAAACTTGTGTATGCTAAAAGCTATATTAGATTTTGTATTTCGAGGTTGCTTATGTATAAAATGTCTTTGTTAGAAGCTATATTAGAATTTGAGCTTTCGGGGTTCTTTATAAATAACTTGTCTATGTTGAAGCTATATTGGACTTTTAATTTCCAAGTTTTTTATATACATGTTCATATTAAAATGTATATCAGATTTTGAACTTCGAGAATCTTTATATATAATGTGGTCATGTTAAATGCCATATCAGGATTTGTATATCCGAATTTGGATTTCGAGGTTCCTTATATACATGTCCATGTTAAAAGCTATATAGGATTTTAGACTTCGAGAGATATTTTCAATATGTCCATATTAAATGACGTATCGGATTTTAGATTTCGAAATTGTTTATATATAATGCGTTCATGTCAAATGATATATAAGGATTTGTGTATCAGAATTTCGATTTCGAAGTTCTTTGTATGCAACATGTCCATGTTGAAAGGTATATCACATTTTAGACGTCGATGGTCCTTATATACAACATATCTATGTTGAAAGCTATATCAGATTTTAGACTTCGAGATTTCTTTTATGCAACATGTCCATGTTAAAAGCGATATCAGATTTTAGATTTCGAAGTTTTTCGTACACAATATTTCTATGTAAAAAGTTATATCATATTTTAGATTTCGAGGTTCGTTATATTTAACATGTCCATGTTTTAAATGCTATTTTGGATTTTGAAGTTTCATATTTCCAACATGTCGTTGAAAATAAGGATTCTGTTTCTCACCGAATTCAAATTGTCATATAGTGCAGCGAGTCGAACTGAATGGGGTTTTCTATTCGACAAACAAACATCTATGGCTGGGTATTGCGATTAGTTGGGCCGTGGTTCAGGTATATATAGTTAGGGATGAATATACGGTGGGAAGTCCCTTCGCGCTTCCACGACTTCGTCAGTGTTGTGATACAATGGCGATATGTGTTATGTTGGTTGTTTACTATTGTATTGAGATAGTCATAGCGATCTGGAACGTGTGGGGTATGCCGCTGTGGATGTGTAGCAAAGCACACCGTCCTGATGCTCTCAAAATAAAAATAAGCACTTCACTGATGTGCTGGTGTTTTAATTCAAAGATAGACACTACTGATATTCATTTAAAACAAAACCATGCACTGTACTGATTTACTGGTCATTTCAATACAAAGATATGCGCTGATGCGCTGATAATAATGATACAAAGACGAACACTATAATGAAACTCTTAAAACAAAATCATGTACTGTGTGTTTTTCGTACAAAGATGAACACTAAGATATTATGATAAAAACTGTACTGACGTTCTTAACACAAAAAAATAAGCCCTGAACTGTTGTTATTACTGGTGTTTTTTGATCCAACGATCGACACTGCGCTGATGCTTCTAACACGAAAATAAGCACTGTACTGATGCACTGGTGTTTAATATAATATACAAAGATAAACAATACGAAACACTTGAAATAAAAATATGCAGTGAAATGATGTACTGGCGAGTACGAAGATAAAAACTGTACTGATCTTCTGATAAAGCCTGTACTTACGTTCTACCACAAAAATGAGCACCGTACTGATGTACTGGTGTTTATATTACAACGATAAACACTGTACTGAGTTTTCATTACAACAATAAGCACTGTATTGATGTGCTGGTGTTTTCAATGCAAAGATACACTACCGAGCTTCTTAACAAGGAAATATGCCATGTAATGATGTAATGGTGTCTTTCGTATTAAAATAAACACTGCGCTGATGTTAACATAAAAAAAAATGCACGGTGTGGATGTACTGGTATTTTAACACAAAGATAGACACTCAAATGATATACTCACACAAGAATAAGCACAGTAGAAATGTATTGGTGTACTTAATAGAACAATAAACAATGGACTATAATGCTAAATACGAAAACAAGCACTGTACTTAAAATAAATAGGTGTTTATAATACAAAAAGATGCACTGTACTGACATTATTAACACCAAAACAAGCATTGTACTGATGTACTGGTGTTTCTAATACTAAGATAAACACTATACTGACATTTTTAAACCAAAAATTATCACTGCACTGATATACTGATGTTTTAAAACTAAGGCTAAACTGTCCTGACGTTCTCAACACAAAATTAAGCACTGTACTCGTTTACAGGTGTTTGAATACAAAGACAGACACTGTACTTACTTTTTTCAAAACTTAGATAAGGACTGCACTGATGTATTGATTTTTAATACTACAAAGAAAAACACTTCACTGAAACACTCTACTGAAACACTTAAAGACTATAAAACAAGCACTGTACTAATGTTCTTAACACAAAAGGCGCTGTATTTATGTTTTTGATTTTCGCAAATAAAATTTAGCACTAAAATTACATACTTAATACAAAATAGGTAGTGTACTGATGTACTGGTGTTTTCAATACAAAAATAGGCACTGCATTGACTCTCTTAGCACAAAAACAAGCACTGTAAGGATGCACTGGTAGTTTCAATACTGCGATACACACGATACTAACATTCTTAACACAAAGAGAAACACTGTACCGATGTGCTGGTGTTTCTAGTGCAAATATAGGCACTGTACTTATTGTTTCGCCAAAAAATAAGAATTCTACTGATACATTCGTGGTTTTAACACAACGAAAAACAATGCACTAATGTTTTTAACACAAAGAGAAATAATGTACTGATGTATTGGTGTTTCTATTTCAAAGATAGGTACTGTACTTCATTCATTTTTGACACAGAAAAAAGAACTGTACTGACCAATTATTGGTTTTAATACAAAGTAAACACTGTACTGAAGTGCTTAAGATAAAAACAAACGCTGGACTGATGTACTGTCGTTTTAATACACAGATACGCACTGTACTGACATTCTTAACACAAAACTAAGCACTGTACTGATGTACTGATGCTTTCAATACAACGATAGTCACTGTTATGTTATTCTTAACTCAAAAACAAGAACTGTGCTTATGTACCTGTTTTTTATAATACAAAAGCACTATACAAAAGCGATTTAACACAACATTTAGCACTGTACTTTTTAGTATGATACAAATATAAATACTGTACTGACCTCCTTAATATGAAAATTGCCACTGTGACGTTGCTTTCAATACAAAGTTGGTCACTGTACTGATATTTTGAACACAAAAACAAGCAATGTGCTTATATGCTTGTTTTTTAATGTTTAACACAAAATTGAGCTCTGTACTGATGCACTGGTGGTTTTAGTACAAAAAGACTGTACTGACCTTCTCAACATAACAATTTGCATTGGACTGATGTACTGGTGTTTTCAATACAAAAATGGACATTATACTGACATACGTATCACAAAATTGGCACTATACTTTTGCACTAGTGTTTAACACAAAAATATAAACTGCACTGTTGTACTGATGTTTTCAACACAAAAATAAGAACTGTTCTGATGTACTGGTGGTTTTAATACAAAGATAAACAATGTACCAACTTTTTTCATACAAGGATTAGCAATGACTGATGTACTGATGTTCTATTACAAAATAAGACATTGTATTGATGTTTCCTAAACAAAAATACGCACTGTACTGACGTACTGTTGTTTTTTATACAAAGTTAAACACTGTATTGACGTTTTTAATACAAAAATTAGCACGGCCCTGATGTTATGTATTTTTCTCATTTAAAATAAGAAACTGTGCTGATGATTTCAACACAAAAATAGGCACTGTACTGATGTACTGGTGTTGAAAGTATGATATACACTGTACTAATGTTTTCAACAAAAAAATAAGTACTGTACTGATGTACTGGTGTTTTTTTATACGAAAACGAACTCTGCAGTGACGTTCTTAACACATAAGATAGCACTGTACTGCTGTATTTGTGTTTCCATACAAAGCTAGACACTGTACTGACGTTTTCAACACAAAAACAGCCACTGTACTGATATACTGGTGTTTTAAATACAAAAATAAACACTACTAATATTTTCGACAAAAATATGAACTGTACTGATGTACTGGTGTTTTAATACAATGAAAAACACTGTAGCGTCGTTCTCAACAGAAAAAGAAGCACTGTTCTGATGTACTGACTTTTTAAATACGAAGAAAAGCACTGTACTGATGTCCGTAATACATTTATATATCTTGGAGATGTAGTTGGTTATCCTCTGCTAGCAATATACTGACTACTGAATACACCGCGGTACATTCGTCATAGTCATTCTATGTGGTGTTCGATTACCTCTAGGCCCAACTAGGACGACCTCGAAATTAACGATGCATGAAGTTTACTATGTACACCTCGATATCAATAGCGATTCGCGATCTTGGCGTATAATATAGTACAAAATCACACGACACAATCTATAAAACAGTACAAAAACACGCCAAACCTATAAAACAGTTTAAAAAACGACACGACCTATAAAACAGTACGAAAACACGACACAACCTATGAAAGAGAACAAAAACACGACACTCAACTTCAACTTGTGCGAACTACCAACCAGCAGGCCAGAGCGACGAGCTGGACAATATTTTAGTTTAATATCGTATACCTTTTAATAGTCGAGAAATATGAGTAGTACATTTGGTCGCTGCAGATCCTAATTCAGGATCGGGTGGGATTTCGTTCACATACACCCGCAAATGTGCGTGATAGCGTGAGATGTACACTTGTGTGTATTTATTGACAAATGTAGCAAGTGGTGCTAGTGTTGGTAGGTAAGGGCTACCGAGCACAGTACCTCAGATACTTGTACCCGCTGCTATGGTCACCTGTAGCCGATCCTTGTGCACATGATCTATCCACGCAGAACACCAATCAAGAGGCTAAGTATGGATGAAGGAAACCCCAATAAAGTGGTTAAGCACCCATAATGAAGTATATAGGCACCCCCAAAAGTGGTTAAGTGCCCCCTAAGATGTCCCCAAGGAAGTGGTTGAGTATTCCCTAAGAGGTGGATATATACCCCCAATGGAATGGTTGAGTACTCCCAATGAAGTGAATAGTTATCGCCAATGAAGTGATTAAGTACTCATAATGAATTGAATAGGTACCTCAAGTACCCCTTATAAAGTGGTTAAGTAACCCCTTTGAAGTATTTAGCTACCGCCCTCCCCCCATGAAGTGGTTAGGTGCAATGTACTATCCACTCTCTCGCAGAATGGCCAGATAGTGCCTACGGTACACTGCACTACGTCCCCATACACTTAGCATTCCCCACAGACTACCTTCCGCTCCTATGTACCGCACATGTACACACTCTACCTTTGTCAACTGACTATAAACCACTGCCATAGTGTACGACTAGATAGACGATCTATGCACTCTGTACCTCCCATCTCCATAGATAAAATCGCACACTACTTTCCTCCTCACCTGTCCACTACCTGTGATCTACATAGATCAGTAGCACACCACCGCGTGTCTGGTGCTAGAAGGCGGGTGATGGCTCCGGAGTGGCGTGTATCTTTACAGCGCACAGTACTTTGTAGGGAATCCAGGCGAAGCTCAGGAAGGGCCGTTTGTTGTTCTGTGGCGGCTGGGTGTAGGCCACCTCATACCTACACAGGTATAAATAAAGTCAGGAGATGAGAGTGTGTATACCTACACAGGTACAGATAAAGTCAGGAGATTTGAGTGTGTATACCTACACAGGTATGGATAAAGTCAGGAGATATGAGTGTGTATACCTACACAGGTATAGATAACATCAGGAGATGAGAGTGTGTATACCTATACAGGTATGGATAAAGATAAGAGATGAGAGTGTGTATACCTACACAGGTTTAGATAAAGTCAGGAGATGAATGTGTATACCTACTCAGGTATGGAAAAAGTCAGGAGTTGAGAGTGTGTATACCTACACAGGTATAGATAAAGTCAGGAGATGAGAGTGTGTATACCTACACAGGTATAGATAAAGTCAGGAGATATGAGTGTGTATACCTACACAGGTATAGATAACGTCAGGAGATGAGAGTGTGCTACATCTGCGAGTATAAATGCCTGTTCGTACTTTGGGGTGATTGAATGTGACGGGACAGAGATATGTGCCGTGTCATGCAGATGGTCTCCCATACGAGTGCGTACATCATACAGTCGTGAGCATCACGGTGGCACACTCTTGAGTGGAGCTTCGTCACCAATACGTTTGTTGAGTGGGGGAGGAGAATCTACTTACGGTATGGAGAGGCAACATAGTGGTGCAGATGTATATGCTACAGAAGAAGTAGTATGCAACGACGGTGGAAGGCGTGTAACTCTGTCGGAGGTTGGAGGATTGAAATAGAGGCATGCAAACCGAATACGATGTCGTTTCTGGTTGCTAGGGATGATATGGATGGCCTCTTAACCATAGATATGTGCAATATACAATGGGGCAAAGCTCCTGCGGTGGGAATGATAAAGTGGTATGTATGTACACATGTGCGAAGAAGAGTAGAGACAACGACGGAGAGACTTAAGTACATATGTACGAGGCAGAGGGAGAAGGATGATATAGCTCAGCAGAGGTACTGTATGACTTTGCGAAGGATGGTGAGATTTACGCGTGTGCAGTGAGGATGATGTAGCTCAGAAGGGAAGCTTTGTGTATTTGCAACAGCTACAATGTATGGCTTTTCCATAATGCAAGTGTGTAAACAATTGTAAGGCTGAAATGAACAAGAAACCTCGTTCATCACAGCATTCGGAATTGTAAAAGAAAAAAACTATAAAAAAAACAAATCTGAGGCGAACACCCGGTCAATTCACTTGAGATATTCGGTTGTAAATCAACTCAAATCTTTAGCTCAAATCACTCATACAACGTATATGAATATTATAGGCTGACCTCACCCACGCATGCACACGGCCTGTATGACTATTAAAGCTAATTTTAACCTGCGCAGTCAGAAGGTATATATGAATATTATGAAAGACTTTGACCCACACATTCATACGACACACGCATAACTGCGCATCTGAGATACAAGTAGCATACTACGCACAAACACACACACGCTGTGCGAGTATACACAAACAAGCCATCAGGGCATACACGACCCAAACCCAGAGACAGGCAACAGACACGTGCGCATACACATATAACAAGCATATACACAGACAAAATTAATATGAGCATATATGCACCTATAGCAAGCATATACACATAGTGTATCAATACAAGCCTGTATGCACCTATAACAAGCATATACACATACTTTATCAATACAAGCCTATATGCATCTGTAACAAGCATATACATATACTATATCAATACAAGCCTGTATGCACCTATAACAAGTATATATACAACCCCAGCCCACACATGCACACATGTATGTAAGCAAACATAAACAAACACATCGCATTACCAAGCACTGGCCTTCTGCATGGTCAAGGTGTCGTAGATAACATCGCCTGTGACGGGTGTCTCCCAGTTGTCTTTGACATCTTCCTCAAAGTCGGCCATGAAGCTCTCCCGAAGGTCCTTGACCACCTGATGGGTCATTGTGCATGGGTGTGTGGGGAGTGCGGAGTCTGAGTGGCTACGGATCATTGTATATGCTTGTGTGTATATATACATATACATATACATATACATATACAGATACATATACATATACATATACATAAGCATATACATATACATAATCACACGCGAACTCTAAACCCACTTCTACGCGTGTGAGTGTATGATGCGTGCAATATGCCGCCATGCGTACAGCATCAGACAGATAAATACGTTTGTCCACACGTGTTCACACCGAATTTGAAATCCTGTACTATTTAAACAACACCTCAGCTATACAAATATCACATCTTATCAGCCCTACCTACTCAGTCTTCCTATTTATAGATTACTCCAGTTTCATACCTACCATACCTTATTTAGCCGCTCCTGCGCATCGCCATCCCGTGTTTTTGAGCTGCGGGTGACCTTTCGACTGAACTTGACCACTGACCCCGACATGATCTCAGTCTCATTGAAGAGATCAAAGTCCACCATGATATGCGCCAAGGCTCGGTTGTAGTCTTCCATCAACCGTTCTGCTTCCACCTGTGTACGTAGGATACAGATGGCAGAGAATATAAGCAGGTGGTGACATGGATGGTGTGTTATTCAACAGATCCACCATAAACACACACACACACACACACAGGCATACACACACACACACACACACTCTCTCTCTCTCTCTCTCTCACACACACAGAGAGACACACACCCACACCCACACCTACAGGCACACACACACACACACAAACAGGAATACACACACACACACACACACACACACACAAACAGGAATATACACACACACACACACACACACACACACACACACACACAGGCATACACACACACACACACAAAGGCATACACACACACACATACACACACACACAGGCATATACATACACACACACACACACACACACACACACACACACACACACACACACACACACACACACACACACACACACACACACACACACACACACACACACACACACTTCCACTGATATGATCGCAGACAATAAGACTGACAAGAGTGTAAGCCAGGTGTACCTTGAAGTCGTCTCTGTGCGGAACCAGTAAGTCGGGATCTGCTGAGCGCATGATTTGATGTTCGTGAAATGGTTGTAGGCGAGATAAACGTTAGGTTGGCAAAAATAATAAACGTTAAGTTGGCAAGTAACACACACCACAGTCAGCGCAAACGGATGTGAATACCGTAGTCATCGACAAAGGGGAACGCACTAACTGTCTATCACTGAGCCAAATGATCACACTATTGATATATAAATGATCACGCTATCACTCATCTATAAACGTTCACACCGTGCTGGTGCTGCTGTGATATTACAAACAAGCAACCATTGAAGCGCCTGGAACGTCGATAGCACTCACAAACCTATTCTCGATATACACGTAAACTCAACTGACTGAATTAAACACAACAGAAATGAACACAGACGGTGTGTGGCTACAAAGAGCATACGAAGAGTGAGAGAGGCGACGCAAAGGCTGGCTACTACGTACCTGGATACACCGTCACAGACATGTCCTTAACTCGGGGATGGCGCATGTCGCAAACTCTGTCGTGAATTCGACCCAAAACCTTGCGGCTTTTGTACTCGTTCTTGTTGTCCTTCTCCATGAAGTGCGGGTATGCTTTGAGCTGCAGCAATTCCTGTGAGCGAGTCAGTAGTACAAAT
>LUCW03000415.1:47500-80000 GCA_001586965.3 Sphaeroforma sirkka | reverse complement strand
AGACACGCAAAGAGACACGGGACACAAAACACAGACAAACACAGGACACGCACGGACACGGACGCACAAGGACACATAAAAATTATATGTATATATATATATACATACATGCATACATACATACATACATACATATATATATTATGTATATATATATATATATATATATATATATATATATATATATATATATATATATTTATACATATATACAAAGTTTTTTATGCATATATATATATATATATATATATATATAACATATACAAGCTTTTATACAAATATATATATATAATATATACATACATACATACATACACACACACACACACACACATATATATATATATATACACAATGTATACATATATATATACATATATATATATGTGTACATATATTTATATATATATACATATATACACTAATATATATATATATATATATATATATGTACATAGATATACATACATCCATAGATATAAATCATTTACCCATATCTTCACACACAGCCGAGACATACCAATCTCATCCCTATACTGCAGGAAAACCTCTCCCTCCTCCATCGTCTGCGATGCGTCTACCACACCCATGAGTGTGCACGCGTCTTTAACCAACAAACGCGCACGTGTGCGTAGATCAAGGACCAATCGCTGTTTGACGGCCAAGACCAGTCCTTGTAAAAGGGCTCGTCACTGACATCGAATCCTGCTCTGAGCATTTTATAGCCTGAGTGTAGCGTTGGATTGTGGTGGCGTGGTCAGTTACCAATATATTCAATTAGGAAACGAGTGTGCAAATGGGACCGAGTTTTGGCGGTAGATCGCTCAATTGATTAGCAGAGAATTGGTTTGAATAGCCATATACATGGGCATGCATGTGTATTGGCATGTGCACTTCTAACTACACTTGCGATAGGCATAAACACAAATAACGAAAAATTTACGCAACAAAAGGTGAGTCATATAAATCTTGTCTATCCAGACATGCACACATACAAAAAACATGTACTGCAGATATACTGTAAATTAAGAATGAATAGTACACTTACACCTACTCCATCCACCCGACAATTACATGAACGCACCTCCCATCTCACACACAGAAAAAATACATAAATACATAAATACATACATACATACATACACATACAAGTACATACATACATACATACATATATATATATATATATATATATATATATATATATATATATATATATATATATATAATATATATATATATATATATATATATATATATATGTGTATATATATATATATATATATATTATATTGTATATATATATATATATATATATATATATATATATATATATATATACAAATATAATATATATATATATATATATATATATATATATATATATATATATATATATATAAAATACACACCAATACGGGACCCGTTGTTCTTCTTGAGCATCTCTGCGGCCAACTCGCAATCATCTGCACATCCCTTTATCTCGTGGAGGGCGTCTTCCGTCAGTCGCATGAACACACTCTCAGGCACACCCCTGGCCGATAGCAGCGCAATGATCTGTTGGTTCATGTAACAGGGAATGCGCATGGCTATGTTGCACACCTCCAGCATGGTGTGGGTGGCGTTTCCTGCAGGGTTAAGAATTAGGGTTTAGAGTTCCCTGCGAGTGTATCAGCACATAGGTAATATACGTGAGTGTCTGGGGCAGGTCTAGAGATACTAGTGTTTGGGCTCACACCAATGAGACCGAGCATGTGAAAGTATGTGTGTGTGTGACTGTGATGGTGAAAGGTGATGGTGATGGCCTATTGGTATATGTACATGGCAGGGACAGCCTCAGACCGCCACCGTTGTATGCTCAGCGTAGGTAGCACATGGCAATGGTTAGTATATAGCTATATAGCTATATATATATATATATATATATATATATATTATACATATATATTATAGTATCTATATGTTTAAATCAGAATATATACCCAAAAACAATTGCCTATAAATTACCTGCGAACTTCACCTGGCTTGGGCGCAATGCTAAGTGTTTGCCTCGTGGCAGTAGCTCAGTCATTTGCGGTGCTACACTGACTACACCTTTGCTGCCACTGATGCGAATCTGATACGCTGAGGGACATCTGGTGCCAATGTCATCGTCCGTGATCCCTTGCGAGGGCTGTGTGGTACATGGTAGTGAGACACATGCTCAGATAATCGTAGTGTATTATAATGCAAAATAGGATTACCGGGGGTGCACTGACATACATACATATATAAGCAGTATATACACGCACATACATATGGAAACTGTATATATATAAATACAAGTAGATACACATCATGTATATGGACAAACACATACATGAATGACCTATATGTAGACATAAATACATATACAATGTGTATATAGACACGCACACATATATAAACTATATATACAAATACATACGTAACGTGTACATAGAAACACATATATATAAACTATATGTATACAAATACATATATTACATGTATATAATACCAGACATACATATACAATATGTATATAGACACCCACGCACATATATAACCTGTTTATACACACATACACATATACCCTATACACACACACACATATATATATACCCTACATAGACACATACACACACATATATATATACCCTACATACACACATACACCCACATATATATATATATATCTACATAGACACATATATATACCCTGCATAGTCACATACACACACATATATATATACCCTGCATAGTCACACAGACTTACCAAGTGATCGGCCACCTTCATAGCCAACTCAGGCGATATCAGACCCACGCCATCGGAGAAGCAAAAGCCGTTGGCTGTGATGTCGTCGATGTTCACCTGTTGGTGCTTTGGCACATCCACTGTGGCTGTGCTACTACTGAGGCCCTGACCCAAACGCGCTGCAAACTTCCCGGGAATACGAATGGATGATAGATCACCCATAGAGTCACTGTATGGGTAGGGTTTTAGGGTTTAGTGTATTAGGGAAAAGTTGTTATTTGGGTAGGGCTTATTAGGAAGTTAAGGAAGAACGCTAGTAGCCAGCGGTGCTGTCTACTATTCGTCTCCTCTGATACTGACACCGAACACGTACACGTGAACTATCTCCCCGTGTTCTCTATAGACTGTCGCTGGCCATCTACTAATGTGCACTACGTTACAACATACGCGATCTACTAATGTAGACTACGTTACAACCTACGCCATCTACTAATGTAGACTACGTTACAACCTACGCCATCTGCTAATGTACACTACATTACAACCTACGCCATCTACTAACGTACACTACCTTACAACCTACGCCATCTATTAATGTACACTACCTTACACCCTACGCCATCTACTGATGTACAATACATTACAACCTACGCCATCTACTAATGTACACTACTTTACAACCTACGCCATCTACTAACTACTAATGTACACTACGTTACAACCTACGCCATCCCGCACTGTATGAGCAGGTGCAATTGGTATACGTGCACTAATAAGTCATCAGTAATCAGTGGCATGCATAGAGCCTATAGCACAGGACACTCAGCGCTATCATCCCAATCCAAGACTAACCACTCATACACATGACCACTCAGTGCTCACACCCACAGGCCTACAAGACTCCTCGATACACGCGGACCACACATGTTACAGTTACAGTATATGCACATATACATACGTATACATACTTACATATAGATAGATAGATAGATAGATAGATAGATAGATAGATAGATAGATAGATAGATACATACATACATACATACATATATATATATATACATTTATATATACTACTTCGTCATACGCTTGTACATCCACATACACCTACCGTATAGCCTTGGCCGATGGTGCAGGCAGCGTGTCTGTCTCTCGTGGGTCTTCGTCGTAGTACCAACAACCCTGCTCGCGCAGTTGACTGTTGGAGTACGCGAGAAATTTAAACTTACGCCCCGCCACAAGCAGTCCATTGAAGATGACGTCACGCACACGACCATCCATGATGTCTTCCGAACTGTAGGGCAGTGGGTGGGTATATATGTACACACACACACACACACACATATATATATATATATATATACACACACACACACACACACACATATATATATATATATATATATATATATACATACATACACACACACACACACACACACGGAGAGAGAGATGCGTGCGTTAGTAGGATGAGTAATGTATGTGTCACACATTTGTACATACCCAAGCATTATTAGCTCACTGTGCCTGCGATTATCACACTGACACGCCTTCTGGTATATATGTTTTTAGTATGTACATGCATGCACGTGCTTAGGAGAGTGTGTAAGGTGGGTGTGTGTGTTTGCAGGTGTGTATGGTATCATTTATATCATTTACACTGACATGTTTAATGTATGCACGTGTTCGGGCGAGTGCGTATGCGTGTGTGCATTGGGGGGGAGGGGTTGTATTTATATACAAATACACGTCACACCACATGCGCTGTATCTCACCATGTGCCTGTGCTGATTACGTTTAGCGTTTATTCATCTCGGCATCTATGGCTAAACAATATCGCCTTGTTTATACGAATACGCGCACAGAAAACGGGCGAACTACCATTGACAATGAGTCTAAACACATGCAGCAGGTTTAATGTTTCGTACCTCGACACAGAGCCCTAAAACCCTAAAACAGCCATTCAACACATGCATACAGCCGCACCTCATGGACATACGCACAGAAATGTAACCACGGCTAGAGATGCATATGTACGCATGGGCGGATAAGACAAGCGCAGCAACAACAGGACATGTCAAGAGATATACACTCCCTGGGAACACACCCACGTGTATGAATGGACAGGTCTTATGGTGCACATAGATAGTATCAGGTGAAGATCAAACATGAGCATATATGTGGCACCCTCGGCCTGTACAGAGTCGTATGTAAAATAAAGTACACACAAGTGAATGCTTATGTATCATAAACTACACACACGTGCACGCAGACATCTGCGAGTACTCGCACATAGACCTACAAGAGACACCCCTGGCCCATGATGGAGTGGAAGTACTCGTCAACAAACGACACACGCAGGAAGCGGTGTCTGTGTGCGTAGTATGCTCTGAAGATGCGGTTGGTGGCGTCGTGCTCGGCTGGGATGGGCACAGTCCGCAGAGGTGTGACTATGACCCGCTGCACCAGCTGCATCCCCTCAGCCTCGCCCGCGCCCCACCCACTCTCGTCGTTTAGGGCCGATTCTGTCCTGTTTTGCACCGCGAGGGTAACGGTCTTGTTGTCCTCCAAAGGGCCGGATCCGTTGGGAGGAGGCGGGGCCTTGACACTGTCTGCACCGTTTGTGACAGATACAGGTGCACTTTGACCCTCACTCTCAGGTGCAGGTGCAGGTGCGAGTGTGAGTGTGTCGCTCTCGTCTTCGTTGTGCGTGTCTTCGGAGTACATCATCTCCTCGCGCAGTCTGGTTGGTTGATTGGTTGATTGTTCGGTTAATTGGTTGGTTAATTGGTTAAGTGGTCAATTAGTTGGTTAGTTGATTATTTAGTTGGTTAATTAGTAAGTGCACCGAGTACTGAGGATAGTATCGTGCATTCCATTGGCAGTATATGAATTAAGACATATGTGCATATATGAGTATATACACATATATGTCTTACTACTACCTGTACTTCTCCTACGAATAGAATATGTACACATGTGCATACATGACTGTATACACACACATGTCTTACTACTACCAGTACTTCTACTACGTTTAGAATATGTGCACATGTGCATACATCAGTATATACACATACATGTCTTACCACTACCAGCACTTCTCTTACGCATAGAATATGTGTACATATCCACACACGAGTATACACCTGCACATACACCTCCTACTACCCCCCCTATCCCTACCTGTTAATCAGATACTGGACGTTGCAGATGGGCGGGTCTTCTACCCACGGAGCCATCTGGAACAATAGCATGAGCTCATCTACTGCAACGTACTCGTTGACACTCTGTAGCATCTGCGTCAGTTCAATGGCCTGCGTTGCGGTGGCTATGCGTAGCCTGAGAGCAGTTGCAGTGGAGTGTGAGGGTGGTGTAGTGAGAAAGAGGTGTGTATGTATATGTATGTGCTTGTAATAGAGCACGAGGATGCTATCGTGTGAATGATGGTGTGTGTATGTATACGCATGTAATATAATAGAGCATGAGGGTGCTATCGTGCGAGAGAGGTGTGTGTATGCATATGCGTGTACTGTATGAGAGATGAGTTGCATGCACTTGTAACAGAGCATGCGAGTTGTATAGTGAGAGGGATGTGCTTGACACCGGATTGTGTGTCATAGTTGTGATACAAATCACTGCCAAATTTACTGCTACTGCGAACGTAGTGGTGTGCGCACATGCAATGGCGCACACATGTAAATGAGATGGAAAGGTGTGACTCAGTGGATCTCCATGCATGTACATTGCTGCCAACTGACTAGCATACCTATAGCTACCAACTGACTAGCATACATACATAGCTACCAACTGGCTAGCATACCTACTTTGCTACCAACTGATTAGCATAGCTACATAGCTACCCACTGACTAGCATACCTACATTGCTACCCACTGGCTGGCATACCTGTCTCTGTGTATGCAGCAATGCAGTAGATATCGCAGAGAATACGACAATGTCGCAAACTCTGCATCAAATCCCCCACTCCACCCCATCGTATTCGCCTCTGTGTGGTGCCCCTTGATACCCCCGGTCACCTCATTTGCGACAGTCACCCCATTTGGGATACCATTTGCGACATTTGAATCGTCCTTCAGATTCATCTTCATGGTGGCCATCAGCAGCCCCATCAGATGATCTGGGAAAGCTGTATCCAATTCCGTTTCCGTTGGATTGTGTGACGTGTCCTTGATCTCAGCCGCCGCACAGTTAACGCCTTTGTGTGAGCGTAGCATGTCGATCTCACACTCAGATAAACACGTTGAGATGCGATAGTTCTGTGTGTGTAGGCTATGCGTGTGAGTGTGTTTGCAGGTGTGTGTGGTGTGTTGTACGCTTACGTATAGGCGTAAGTAGAGCTATTGAACGTGTTGAGATGCAATAGTTCTGTGTGTAGGTTATGCGTGTGAGTGTGTATGCAGGCGTGTGTGGTGTGTTGTACGCTTACGCATAGGCGTAAGTAGAACTATTGAACGCGTTGAAATGCGATAGTTCTGTGTGTGTAGGCTATGCGCGTGAGTGTGTTTGCAGGCGTGTGCGGTGTGTTGTACGCTTACGTGTAGGCGTAAGTAGAGCTATTGAACGGGCACTTGGGATTGTAGTAGCTACTGCAACGTAACCATTTGGTCCCCGCAACGAGTGGGATGAAACTCAACACGCAATGCCGATGGTGAATCACGTAGATACCCACATATGTAATGTTATGTATGCTCACATGAACACACGTATGTACACACAGACACATGCACACACAAATGTACACATATATGCACAGACGAACATATATACACACATGTGTACACAAAAACACACACACAAAGGTACACACAGACATATGTATACACATACATACACAAAACCACATGTACACACATATGTACACAGAAAAGTACAGTCATATGTGCAGTCATTTGCGGAGAGAGACATACATTCAAGGTAGTCAACAACTCCCTGCGCACTTGTCGAGCTGATCCAACCATTTCAAGACGAAAGCTGTAGTTGTGCTCTAGAATGCCCTGACCAAAGGGGTCGGTAGTCCTGCCCCATTTGATGCCCCCCTCACCCTGTTGTGACCACTCTATTTCTGCGTGGCATATTTACGTAATTACAGGATATGCATATACATATATGTATATATATATATATATATATATATTATATATATATATATATATATATATATATATATATATATATATATATATATATATATTATATATATATGTTTATATATATATATATATATATATATATATATATATATATATATATATATATATATATATATAATATATATATATATATATATATATATATATATATATATATATATATATATATATATATATATATATATAATATATATATATTATATATATATATATATATATATATATGTATATATGTATATATTTATATATGTATATATATATAAAAGTGTGAGAGTTTGTGTTACAAACGATAGCTATCTTCTTATGACCATGTTCTACTCGTGATGTGTATATGTGTGTACACATGTATGTGCGTGTGTTGCCGTCCCCGTCTGTCTGTCTATGTACATGTCTTTTAAATCCTGTTTTACTTCTAAAACTCTCTCCTATATCCGTGCAGTCCACTTTACAGTCATCATTTATATCTTCGCCTCATCTACTCGCGTCCAAGATCCATAAATCCAAACACCCCCCTCTCCTCTTTTCCTGAATTCGTCACATTTTCATGTCCTTACCCGATTCCGGATCGGGTGCTGTTTCACTTTGAATCCCGCGCAGGCATTTCATGGCTACTCCGAATAGGTCTGCGGCTTCTTCTATGCGCTTGTACACAATCGGAGGACCGTCCATAACCATCATCAGCACCACATTGGGTGGCACACAGGAATTCCCCTGGCCATCTGTGGCGGCGAAGCAGGTAGGTATATGCGGGCAGCGAAGTGGGAGATGGCGGTAGTAGGTACAAGTGTGTGTGAATGGGTGGTAGTAGTGTGTGTGACGATATCTTGAGAGTAGTAGATGTTGTGCAGTGGCGTAAAAATATGTATACACACGTATATAGATATGCACACACATAAGTATATGCATACACATGAATATATGTATGTACACGCATAAATATATGCATACACATGAATATATGTATGAAAACGCATAAGTATATGCATACACATAAATATATGTAAATACACGCATAAGTATATGCATACGCATATACATAGAAATATGTATACACTAGCCGAACCGACATACCGTGGTCGCTGGAGGCAGCGTGGTGTCCTGGTTTTTGGTCTGGGGTGACATAACACGCGGCAATCCGCGCCAAATCAAACTCCAGTTTGTACAACGAGCCCCTGTATGTGTACAATGAATGAGTTAAGTCTATTTATAGAACAGCGGATGAACGAGTCTATTCATGACACAGTGTATAAACGAGTCTATTTATAGCCCAATGAATGAGTAAGTCTATCTATAGCACAGTGTATGAACGAATTTATTTATAGCACAATGAATGGTTTAGTCTATTTGTAGCACAGCGGATGTAGTAGACTATAAATAGCCGGAGTAGATCTGCCGCATACGCTTCTATCCGTGCAATATGTTTATACATCCACAAGATACACCACTCACTACTCACCGATGGCTGCATTTTAGGGTTTAGGGTTCTAGGTTTTAGGGTTTAGTTTTCTGGTTTAGTACTGATGCATAATCTTCATTCCCTCCAGGGCTATGGACACTGCTCTCACACTCTCACACAACCCACGGTCGTACACGCAGAGGAGTCCCGTGCACATGTGCTCAATCACAAACACACAATCAGCCATCTTCACAAGGTACTTTACTTTTCATAACGTCACTTGTTATATATATATATATATATATATATGTATGTGTGTGTATATGTATATACATATACATATATATATATATATATATATATATATATATATATATATATATATATATATATATATATATATATATATATAATATATATATATATATATATATATATATATATGTATATATATATATATATGTCAATATATATATATAATAATACATACATACATATGTATATATTGCTATGTAATGCTATAATATATGTATATTATAATATATATATATATATAATATGTGTGTTGTGCATGTTGCATATATATATATGTTATGTGTGTGCATGCATACATTGCATATTATAATATATAATACGTGTCATATATTATTAATAAGTATTATATAATATAATAATAATAATATGCTATAATAATATATATGTAACATAATATTATTGCAACATATTTATAATGTGTGTGTGCGTGTCATCATCATGTTGTATCATGCGCGCACTTGCATGCACATCATATTGCTGTGTATTGTAAGCATATATATGTTGGTGTGTGTGTGCATGCATGTAATAATAATATGTAATAATATATAATAATATGTAATAATAATATATATGTAATAATGTGTGTGGTGTGTGACATGCATATATATAAAACATAATGTGCATATATGTATATATATGTATGTAATATAATAATATATATGTTTATACGTTTATATATATGTATGTATGCACACACACACACACACACATGTACAATATGTATATGTATATATGATATTATATGTAATATTATAATAATATATATAATATATATATATATATATATATATATATATATATATATATATATATATATATATATATATATATATATATTATAAATTATAAATTATATATATATATATATATATATATATATATATATAAGCACTCCACACCTACTTCAGCTTAACCTCCAAGGGATAGCTGTCTAGTTTGTTTGCCTTCAAACACCAGCTTAACGCCCTTGGCCACAGTCCACCGAGACACAAACGGCGACGTCTGTGACATGTGATTGTGCATGACGCCAATGTCCATGCGTGCTATTTCCGATCTGTTGTAGAGACGAGTGTGTGTGTGTAGTAAGAGAGAGAGGTATCACTTGGGTTATCATGCCAATGGCCATGCGTGCTATCTCTGATCTGTTGTAGAGACGAGTGTGTGTGTGTAGCAAGAGAGAGAGGTATCACTTGGGTTATCATGCCAATGACCATGCGTGCTATCTCCGATCTGTTGTACAGACGAGTGTGCGTGTGTAGTAAGAGAGAGAGTATCACTTGGGTTATCGTGCCAATGTCCATGCGTGCTATATCAGATGAGTTGTACAGACGAGTGTGTGTGTGTAGTACGAGAGAGAGGTGACACTTGGGATGTCATGCCTATGGCCATGCGTGCTATCTCCGATCTGTTGTACAGACGAGTGTGCGTGTATAGTACGAGAGAGAGGTGTCACTTGGGTTATCGTGCCAATGTCCGTGCGTGCTATCTCAGATGAGTTGTACAGACGAGTGTGTGTGTAGTAGTAAGAGAGAGAGTGTCACTTGGGTTGTCATGCCAATGGCCATGCGTGCTATCTCCGATCTGCTGTACAGACGAGTGTGCGTGTATAGTAAGAGAGAGAGTATCACTTGGGTTATCATGCCAATGACCATGCGTGCTATCTCCGATCTGTTGTACAGACGAGTGTGCGTGTGTAGTAAGAGAGAGAGGTATCACTTGGGTTATCGTGCCAATGTCCATGCGTGCTATATCAGATGAGTTGTACAGACGAGTGTGTGTGTAGTACGAGAGAGAGGTGACACTTGGGTTGTCATGCCTATGGCCATGCGTGCTATCTCCGATCTGTTGTACAGACGAGTGTGCGCGTATAGTACGAGAGAGGTGTCACTTGGGTTATCGTGCCAATGTCCGTGCGTGCTATCTCAGATGAGTTGTACAGACGAGTGTGTGTAGTAGTAAGAGAGAGAGGTGTCACTTGGGTTGTCATGCCAATGGCCATGCGTGCTATCTCCGATCTGCTGTACAGACGAGTGTGCGTGTATAGTAAGAGAGAGAGGTATCACTTGGGTTATCATGCCAATGACCATGCGTGCTATCTCCGATCTGTTGTACAGACGAGTGTGCGTGTATAGTACGAGAGAGAGGTGTCACTTGGGTTATCGTGCCAATGTCCGTGCGTGCTATCTCAGATGAGTTGTACAGACGAGTGTGTGTGTAGTAGTAAGAGAGAGAGGTGTCACTTGGGTTGTCATGCCAATGGCCATGCGTGCTATCTCCGATCTGCTGTACAGACGAGTGTGCGTGTATAGTAAGAGAGAGAGGTGTCACTTGGGTTATATGACACCCACACCAACACAGCAACCGGCATGAGCTCAGTGAAGACAGTGCGCAGATCCACGCGTCTACACTCCAGACGTTCGTTTCATTCTGGGCCATGCATGCATGTGTGTGTGTGTATGTGCTTACTTTCACCGCTGTGTACTTCACGGCATGTGGTAGGTCGTTTCGCCTCCGTAGACAGACATATCACACACAACACACACAAGACCACGTGGCGTATGCGTGAGGGGTCGGAAGCCTTTGCTTACCCCGTCTTCCATGCAGAGATTAAACTAGGGCACGAGATTGCCACTTACACTTACAACCTAGTTCTGGTGTGCGGTGAGGTGGCGGGGGTGTCTGTGATGCACATCGCTCTCTAGTACGTACACAGTTGTGTGCACAACACAACAGAGACAATCCCAAACACGTTGCCATAGCAACCCGCATCTCATGTGGTTGTGGTATATCAATCCGTAACCCCCTGTGTGGGACACATGGCCACAGTGTGTGTATAACACAGACATCCGTGTATGTCGTTAGCTCCATCAGAACATGGGTATGTGCATGCAGTACGTAGTAAGTAGTATGAGTATTGCACTGTACTGTATGTACGTAGTAAGTAGTATGGGTATTAGCACTGTACTGTATGTATTCACATACTGGAACCGAGACACCAGACTGTATTTTTTTTTCCAATCAAAATTAAACGCCCCATGCCGCCGGATGACTCGTATGACTACACGTGTGCATTTAGGGATGCGACATGCTGCTGCAAACGCACATACACAACGCCTACGCCTACCTGCAGTGAGTGCAAGCCATCTGTTTATGGAATAACTGTCACACGAGGTTTTTAGGGTTTTTAGGATTTTTATGGTTTAGACCTTCCCATATCGTGGACACGGCGATACGCCTAACGCCGAGAGTAATACGCATTGCTACAACACACCTTACACACACTTGACTTAACAGCACAGACTGTCCTCATCTGATCTCTGATAAAGGTCACAGCCTCGTAGCCCGTGCCACAGGCAGGATACTTACGTCTGTATGAAGATACGTACTTCTGCATAAAGATACGTACTTCTGCATAAAGATACGTACTTCTGCATAAAGTTACCTACCTCTGCACAAAGTTGCCTACCTCTGCATAAAGTTACCTACCTCTGCATAAAGTTACCTACCTCTGCATAAAGTTACCTACCTCTGCACAAAGTTGCCTACCTCTGCATAAAGTTAGCGAACTGATGCTTTGTACCTCTGCTTGCACGTTCGTCCAGAGAAAACGCGAAAGGTCTACCTCTGAGCACAGGCGTGTGCAAGGTGAAGTGCTGCTGCAGTGTTTGAAACGCCTCGAACGGCATGAAGGCCACTTGTGCCATGCCTGTCCATGTTATAGCGTATGTGAGAGTAGTTGAGTGGTTTTACGTTGTGTTTGCGAGACGTTTGTTTGTATATATATATATATATATATATATATATATATATATATATATATATATATATATATATATATATATATATATATATATATATATATATATATATATATATATATATATATATATATATATATATATATATATATATATATATATATATATATATATTATAGTACATGTGTACAGATGTATATGCCAAATCTCAAACAACCAGGAAGAATATAAACCTCGAGACCAAGCCCTTGTTAGTCGCAAGCATCCCATCAGAATCTGTGATATCTGTTGTATGATGTGAGGCGTGGCCTAGTGATTGACGCCCAGACGCCAACTACGAATGATCACCCACCTCAGTAGGCGATACAAGTGCTTCCATCCTGTTCGATAGATACATGTTCCGCTGAGCTCGAAGCGAGAAATGGCTTTTGGCATTGTATATGGGCACATATACCTACCTGTGCACGTGCTTGCGTGTTTGTGTAGTGTGTAGTGTGTGTGTGTGTGTGTGTGTGTGTGTGTGTGTGTATAGTGTGTGTGTGAGCGTGCGTAATACCACGTGTGCATGCGTGTAGAAGAGGCGCACAAGTCAAGTACAACGTAGTGTATTACGTATTTGATGGCTATTGTATTTGATGCAATACGTATTTGATGCAGTTGTTTGGTTAGATATGCCACGAAGGCCAGTCACAGACGATAGTGAAGAGGCTGTGTGGTGACGAACACTCGCGACGTAAACTACTTTCTTGTCGTTAATTACAGCCGTCTTGTCATCCGCTTGTATTATCCGTGGCATACAACCATCCCGTACACCCGTCCATGTATTAAACTTAAAACGGGTCAGGTTGTAAACTAAAACTACACCACGCACACACTCTAGCTGCGCCGGCAGTGCTGTACCAACCCATACCACAGTCATGCACGTGTCTGCACACATGCACCTCTCATCTGACCCACTCGGCTCTGCAATGATACACATCTCACCACACCCACTCGCGTCTGTATTTACACACGCCCAACACGGGACGGTAGAAACACACGCGACTTGGGTTTCTAGGGTTTAAGGTTTAACTTACACGTCATGTCTGTACGTGGCTGCGATGTAGCGGCGTTTGTGTGCTGGGTGGACGCTGTGCTACTGTTCACTGAGGCTGGTGGCGTGCGTCCTGTGCATTCTGCATACACAGCACAAACGAGCAGAGGTATGCTTCGAGGTAGAAGGTGTATGCGACATATGCTAAGACAATGTCTAACCGTGTAGGTAAGCGTGCGCCGGTATAGCTACGACACGCGAAGGCGTACCATGGACTTGTCAAGAATTGTGGGCTGGATGTTAGCCGCTCTTTCGGACGGTTGGCTGAGTGGATGCCATGCCCCTACTGACAGCTACTACTACTACTACTACTATTACTACTACTACGATTACTACTACTACTACTACCACCACTACTACTACTACTACTACTACGATTACTACTACTACTACTACTACTACTACTACTACTACGATTACTACTACTACTACTACTACTACTACTACTACGATTACTACTACTACTACTACTACGATTACTACTACTACTACGATTACTACTACTACTACTACTACTACTACTACTACTACTACGATTACTACTACTACTACTACTACTACTACAATTTTAATGGTTCATCATGCGGACTACATTGATAAATATAGCGCTCGGGTTGCACACAACAGACTATATAGAAGTGATAGGTACGTGCACTGATACCGTGACCAGGTCAGTGTGGATATACAAACATGCACACGCAAGAATTTTCATACACCTGTGTATGTACGCGGGTAGCTACAAGTAGGAATGCGATTACTAGAGCGACTCGACCGGACAATATATGTCACATTCATACTATTCGCACCTATCACTGAGTGGCTACTGTACTAGCACTACTACCACACACATGTCACATTCATACTATACACACCTATCACTGAGTGGCTACTGTACGTGTACCGTTCCTGGGCCATGGCCACACACCAACGCACAGCTTACCGGAAGACCGCTTGTCCCTGCGTTTGAACAGTTTGATGTGGTACACATTTTCCTTCATGTCGCTGTTGCATGAGTAATCGTAGCACTGGAAGAGGTAATCTCGCTGTGAAGTACGTGCGGAGAAGGGGCACTCAGGTATACTACCACAGGGTGAGCATACGAGGGTGTAGTTACTCAGGTATACTATCACATGGTGAACATACGAGGGTGTAGCCACTCAGGTATACTATCACAGGGTGAACATACGAGAGTGTAGCCACTCAGGTATACTATCACAGGGTGAGTATACGAGGGTGTAGTCACCCAGGTATACCATCACAGGGTGACCATACGAGGGTGTAGCCACTCAGGTATACTATCACAGGGTGACCATACGAGGGTGTAGCCACTCAAGTATACTATCACATGGTGAACATACGAGGGTGTAGTCACTCAGGTATACTATCACAGGGTGACCATACGAGGGTGTAGCCACTCAGGTATACTATCACAGGGTGACCATACGAGGGTGTAGCCACTCAGGTATACTATCACAGGGTGACCATACGAGGGTGTTGCCACTCAGGTATACTATCACAGGATGAGCATACGAGAGTGTAGCATGGGAGATGTATTGTCCGAATAACTTGTACTCTCATTAGGCATGCGATGATCTGTATGTGTGTGGATGTGTGCACACGCGTTGATCAGAGTTCGAATATGAACATGTATGGTATTTTTACTCATTGTAGATGATTGAAGATGTATCTATATATTTTAAATATATATCTATATAGATATATATATGTATATATATAGCCCTATATCCAATAAATAAATATATATATATATATATATGTATAAATATATAAATGTATATATATATATATATATATATATATATATATATATATATATATATATGTATATATATATATATATATATATGAATATTTATAGTCTATCTATATATCTAAATATCTGTTTATCCATTGACTTCTCTATCGATCTATCTGTATTATATCTATATATCACAACTTGTCTCGGTATATTTATCTGTTTCTATATAAAAATATGTATGCATATATGTATATATACATATATATATGTATAAGTATATATATATATATATATATATATATATACATATATGCATATATGCATTACATTTGCCAATATTATATATATATATATATATATATATATACATATGTACGTATTTAATGACATAACACATACATGTACATGCATATTACATGAACATACATAACATACATACATACATATGTACATATATATATATGTATGCATGATGTATGTGTGCATATGTATGTATGTATATATATATATATATATGCATATACATATATATATATATATATATATATATATATATATATATATATATGTATATATATATATGCAACATATATATACAAATGCAGCATATATATATATATATATATATATATAGTATATGTATATATATATTATGAATCGTGGGTATAATATTGACAGCATGTCAGATAGCCTGCACGCAAGCCTGTACCCACAGTAGAGATATATACCCAAGTTATCCAGGCAGTATTTAACAATGATATCACAGATACTTATGATGTTGCGACAGAAAAGTCGTATTGTGGCAAAGATAGTTAACCTTGTGCCTCCCAAATCTTGGTACAATTAGATAGCACTATACAAATATGCACTTCGTCAAATGAAGACTAAATTCAAATTCACAGATACGATATACCTAGATAACACAATATCGACAAACCTCGCACGATATCAAACCCATGCTAGAGACATGTGGGAGGGACACGTCTGTATAAATAACCTTGAGAGCGTCTCCAAGCCATACTTGTCTTTCTAGCAGGACAAACAAAATCTTAGCACAGACCATACGAAAGCATTACAATCGGTTAATAGTGTCGTTGAATAAAAGTTCAGTGTCTTGGCATTGCTGAGCGCATACACTTTGAGATGGCTTCGGCCGAGCACGGTGTGAAGGCATAGGGTTGGGGATCAACGATCAATTGGCACAAAGGCGTAGGCCAGATATGGGAACGAGATGCTTTTACATTTATTATATCATCAGTACGGTGGCTATTCCACGTGCTTTTCAGATTGTGCACATTACAGCATGCTATTTATATGGCTTCGTGACACATCAAAACAAGGTGGCATACCAGTTCAGATGCGCGGACATTAAACTCCAAGTTGCGAATAAAGGCAACGGTATACTTGCCTCCCTCGACCACCGCCTTACTATTGCGTATGTCGCGTTTCTTCAACTTTTTTCGTACATTCACTGTGTCTTGCAATACATTGTAGGCGGACGTTTGAGCCTCTGAGCGTCTGGTATGGGCAGCAATCTGCCGGTAAGTGCTTGACTTCCCATTTCTTCTCTTGCGCGGCATGTTGGTTAAAGCATGTACCAATGTCGAGGCGTATACCAGACACGTATCATACATACATATCTATATACATATGGGGGGAGTGACCTGTAATACACCAGATGAATGTTGGGGTCACAGTGAGATTGTCAGTTGTTGAATATCTGTCCTGGGAGCCGAGCATGGTGCGAAATACGAGCGACGGGAAAGCCGAAGACCATTCATCAGGCATCATGGATTCATGGGCCATACCCTATGGCTTCTTCTTCTTAGGTTTTTATTAATGAAAAAATTCAACAAGATGACAGGAACTTTTTCGCGCGCCGGCAACATACGCACCAATCAAACAGCACTTACCGACCCCAGATGTGTGAGTCATGCGCTCGTGCCTAAAATGGATTGCAGTTGCTCTGGCCACTGGTATAGCGCTGTGGCCGCGTTTATACATTCATAGTCATTATACAAAACTACATCAGCGATATCCACCTAATCGACTGAATAGCATAGTGCCCAGTGATATGCAAACTGTATATGTATATGAATGTCCATTAACATCACACGGATGTACCTGTATACTCGACACAAAATGTATACTAGGAAAACTCATTTTCCTCAATCCCAAGAGTAAACACCTATTTATACGTGTATATACGCATGTGCAATAATTATAGGCATGCAATCGTGTATGACAAACTAGAATTGTGCCTTCACATCAATTTTAGAATTGGCCAAGCAGTATTGTCCGAACAGTCAATGAAGCATCACCAGCACCATACTAGGTTGGAACAAATTCCACTCACCCCGGTACAGAATGGAAACTGACAATAGTAATAGTTATATTCAGAAATAGGACATCACAGTAGTACTCGCCACAGACTTTATTGATTATTCTTCTTCTCGATATAAGCTATCGCACGCCTTCGCTCATACAGCAACCGCTCTTCGCCAACCTCGGCAGCACTCGTGGATTCAACGCACTGTTGTTCCCACGTCGAGGACTAGCACACGGTTCTACAGTATACTAATATTTCGATAAATAATTAATTATCATCTTATTCTTCTTGTGGTCACTGCCATTCCAATCGCTTATCGTTATTATACCTAAATGGTCATATGCCACCGTCGGCAACCCATAGGAACGATCCTTCTCAAATTATCGGATCGCATCCCCTCATGTCCTTGACACAAGTCGCAGACAGTCACAGCCATATATTATGGCCAGTACGAGACATACTCTCTTTTAAATAGCCAACATAGTTATAGTCTTACTCCCGTCCGCATCTGATTGGGTCGTTTCTTCGTCAGACTCGCTGTCACTGCCACTAGCATCACTAGGCTCTGAGTCCACAGAAAGCTCAGTACTAGTTGTGGCTGTATTGAGTGTCATCGCCAGTGCCGAAACGGCTGTGCTTGCACCGGGTGATGGGGGAGAGAGCACTATTTTATCCTCATCGCTGGACTCGGGGGTCACTAATTCGCTTTCCGACAAATCCGAAACGTCCGACAAAACGATGCCGTCGATACAGTTTCCTACTTCAAGATTATCAATACTACCCGCGTGAGTAACAGAATCACTTGCGGCAGTCTTTTTTTGTGTATTTTCGTCAGTAGCAAGTTGCATTAATACAAACTGTGTACTTGCTTGTAAATTACCAGCATCACGGTGATGATCAAGGCACGCACGCTTCAATGTTGGAGATTGTGTGTGTGCAACATGTTCCTTATCGGCTTCTCCGACATCACCTTTTCGCGTCTCCATATCCCCCACCAGTGTATTAACGTACTCCTCAGTCTCTCTTGTTCTGTCACAGTACTTGTATAAGCTATTAAGCGTTGCATCTGGTGTAGCTGAGTCGGCAATGCTGCGTACTTTGCCCACGAAATCATCCAGGGCGATAGAGCTCACACCTTCACAATTTGAACCAGTTTGCTCTTCAAATGGATTAGCTCGCTTGTACCTGCCATTTACAGTTTCCCATTCGGGGACACTATTATTCTCCTCGAAATCTGGACCAGTTGGCAGATCATCCCAGAAGGGATTCGAATGTTTCCTTGACTCTTTATCTGCGGTTGAAGTACAAGAAGGGGTTTCAACTGCCGTATACTGCTCTCCTTGTACGTGTTGCTCTTGCAGTGTATGTTCCAACTCGTCATGAACTTTCACAGGACTGTCAGATGAGAAAAATGACTCGTTGTTGGTATCGAAGTTCCCTTCCTCTCGACATATCCTACAGTTGTGTACGAGAGTCTGTGATGCAAACAGGGGCTGGTCTGGAGTCCCGTGTGAATATTCATTGGTAACTTCTTCATCTATCCATAAACTTTTCACCCGTGAAAGGCCATAATCCATGAAATGCGTCTTAAGCACGTAACTAGAAACATTGTGCATAGTAGGTCGATACTCTCGCAGAAATTGCCGTCTGGCTGGGAAGGGAGTGACTTTAACTTCCGTATCGGCATCAAATACACCAATAGGCTCGGATTTTATATAGTCCTGACCTGACATCAGGCGTACGGCTGATATCATAGTGGTGTGCCGCTCAGTATTTGTACTGTTAGTTGTTTAATTGAGTTAGATACTACCTTGAATTACTCATTCAAAAGCTTCAAATGGTTGGCCTAAAATCGTGAGGTAAATAGAGTATTTCGCTAAATATATATATATATATATATATTTAAAAATCCACAAATTCAACAGCTGCGCTGTCTACTTTTCGTCCTTAAAAATACTTAAAATACCATTTATGAACCCGCGCACAGCATGTTCAGAGTATTAGTAGTGTGTTTGGGAGTGTGCCTGACTCAAATTATCTGTGCGGAACTGCGGATCGCGCGGATCCTGACATGATTTTTCCTGTCTGCGACTCTGTCTCTGCGCCATGAATTGTGAAAAATTCATTCTGAGGAATTAAAAACAGTTTAAAATTGTTTAAAACTTGGTTGGCGACCAATAAAATTTCTCAAGTTAATTACTCTGTTCAAAGACAGCCAGTAGATATAACGTTTTCAAGTAGGAGTTACTCATTTCCAACATCTATATTTTAGTATACGACAAGAGTAATCTCATCATGTAGGTAGAATACTAGAAATTCACATTCAGTGTACATATGTTGAAAATTTAGGAGGAAGTCGGAATAGTATCACGCACTAACTTTTTATTTTATTTTTACATATTGTATTCGGTATTTTGTGATATGACGCTATGTATTTATTTTGATACAAAAAAAAATACACAAATGTGTAGCCCAAAAATGAAACTACAAATACAAATAATAAATATTCGCCATACAAATATTCTACAAGTGATGCCCAATTTAGGCAGTGGGTCGAAATCTGGGACAAAAAATGGGAACGGTTTCACTTTCATATTTTTTATTTATCTGAATTCAGTCCCATTTTATCGTGAGGATGATAGAGTCTTGTCACTTGCGAGTCTCAATGAGTATTCACTCTTCAGTCTATGAATCATAGCCCTCTGAAATATTAACAAAAGAAGAGAAGAGACTACTTTTTGACAGTAGGAACTCGACACTCGACACTCGACACTCGACAACTCATCACACACCACTGGTGGTAGACCACTTTTTTTTTGAATATATATACAGTCTATAAAAGTAAATATGATATTAAATATATTTTTATATAATATCATAAAAAGACTAGTATTTATATAAAAAAAAATAGTATTGAAAAATATATATATTGTTTTTTTTTTAATAACCAAATAATCTGGGACTCTGGATGGAAACCTATAAATAATAAATATTTAAGTAATAACACTACCGGCCTACCACGTGTCGGTCTGCCTCAGCCCTCAGGGGCTCAGAATTCAGACTTCAGAAGTTCAGAGCCTCAGCATTCTGATTCAGGCCTCACAGGACGGCTCAGGCTCAGACTCTCAGAAGTCAGAACTGAGAACTTACGACTCTCAGAGTTCCAGACTCAGACTCTCAGTGAGGCATATAATATACTCGCACCACTCTCGGACTGACTTTAGTAGAGACTATTACTCAAATAGAGTGACTCTGAGACAGGCTGAGCCATATGGTTCATAGTAGTTGCTCTCCGATATTCGGAGACGGACTTCTCAACCCTGTGCTAACAATTGTACATTACTTTGTTCAAATTGGGAAACAAAAGTATTATGCACTTTTGACTCTTTTAGGTTTTGAAGAGGATATCCGATATTGAATATTCAATATTCCATATTATTTTAGACACCGCTTAGCATCTATCATAAAACCGCAGGAAGAACTGTGACGAATCGTCTCCCTCTATATTGTTTTGGTGGGGTCTAACCAAATATTTATAATTTTATAAGCCTAGTTAACCATTAACTCTCGACTCTCGAGTCTCGAGTCTCTTTGGAACTTGGAAAATGAAATATTTCGAGAAATGCGTACCGACTATATAGTCTGCAGGCCGTACGGTGTCTCGATACAATGTGCACAATTGTCGTCTGTTCTACAATTAATTTTTATGTGGACAAAATAAGGTAAAAAGATTTTTTTTTATGTATTTAGCTATGAACAGCGTTCAGTCTTTATACCAAGAGGCAAGAGACCTAAGACACTTTTTTTTTTACTAAATACCGTTTATAGCCTCGTTTTTTTTTTAGTTATTATATGATATATATATATATACATATATATATATATATATATATATATATATATATATATATATATATATATATATATATATATATATATATATATATATATATATATATATATATATATATATATATATATATATATATATATATATATAAGTTATTATGTATATATTATATATATATATATTATATATGTATTATATATATATGTAATATATATGTATTATATATATAATATATATATATGTATATATATATTATATGTTATTATATCTGTAATCTGTATCTGTATCTGTATCCATATCTGTAATCTATCCATGTATATATCCATATCATATCCATATCCATATTATGTATATATAATATATTACATATTATGTATTGCAATCATATCTGTTATTATCCATATCCATATCCACATCCATATGTCCATTATTATATTGTGTGCTGTATACATGTATTGTGTAATTATGTATTAGCAACATATATTATAGCTGATTATTATTACAATATATAATATTATGGCAATATGGATATATGGCTGGCAATAATAAAGGTGTGCATAATACGTATTATTAATAATGAATGTGTAATATGTAATAATGCTGTGTTATTATTAATATGTATATTAATAATATGTACGTATATGTGTATTGTATAATGTATATTATTACATGCATGGTTATATTATTGCATACATGTACATATGCACATACATATTATGTATATTATTATGTAATATTAATATATATGCAATACATGATAACATGTATGTATTATAATGTACATATACAATGTTGCATATGTATATACATAATGTAATAACAATACATATTAATATATATATGTGCCACATTATTATTATTATGCCATGTAATACATGTGCATACAATATCATATTATATGTCTGTAGCCAATATAATATTGTCATGTATTAATGATATTATGGCATATTATTATTATTATTATTGTATGGCTTAATAATAATATGTAATATTAATATTATTATGGTTGGCATATGACAATATGTAACACATATATTATATTATATATACAATAATATTATAATATATATAATGACGCAAAATGTGCTATATGTACCATGCATGCACATGCAATGAATATTACGTATGCATATATTGGCATTATTATTAACCATTATAATATATTATTATTGGCTGTACATGCTACTTAAAACCAACACGCATCATCATCATCAATGTACATCAATGTGCATAATTGGTTATTAATGTTATATTATTGGTAATGATGTAGTGATGATAATGTGTATTGCATGTGAATAATTGTACGTATATATGATGTAATGCCAATATAATAATGTATATGCATGCATATAACATACATATGCGTACGTATTGTGCACATTACATACATATTACATTGTATGCATGTATGCAATATTACACATGTATTACACATAATTACGTATATCACGTCAATATTACGTATCAAGATACACATATGCCACATATGCGTATTAATGCACAATGTAATTATTACGTAATACATACGTACATGCGTATGCATTACATGCATATATCATTGCTATACGTAACAATGCATACGCCATATGCGTATCATGCGTATACATTACATACATTACGTAATACGTACATTATTATGTATTAATACATGTCATATGCACATACATGCATGCGTTACATATATGCATATATTATGTGCTATGCATTACATATTAATACATATATTGGCATATATATATATATTACATATATATATATATATATATTATATATATATATATATATATATATATATATATATATATATATATATATATATATATATATATATATATATATATATATATATATATATATATATATATATATATATATATAAATCATAGCCTTCTAAATTGAACACAAAAAAATATGGACTTAAAGAATAGAAAAAAAGATTTTTTGTTGGAAATACCATATGTAGCCAGCTGGAAATACATATTTACACACATGACACATCACACAGGTCACAGAGTAGTAAAAAAAATCAAATTTATACTAAAATTTATCATTAGCCAATGAGCAGTCGCCATACAGACTAAAAATAGAAAAGTGATTTATAGTCAGTTAGTCACTCACTCACCGATGACGAGTTGACGTCGAAGACGTCGACTAAATACTCTCTCTCTCTGATTGAGTCTGAACTCTGTAGTATTTACATATTTAGTAGCATGTAGCTTGGATTCCGTGGACCGTGGCGGCGTGGCAGAAGTTTTCAATCAGAAAAAAACATAAAAACAGACAAGTGTGAAGTGGCCCATTTTTTTTTTTTTTTTTGCTTTTTTTTTTACCTGACTGATTTGAAGGCTAACTATTTATGAAGTATCAGCTCAACTGTACTGTACATAAATACATATAATATGTATAATTGTATATGTAGGGCTTGTAAGCTGTATTTATATGTACTGCTAAATACTACATTCTAAATACATTCTAAATACAGTATTTTACTTAGCCTATTTTTAAATTTCAGCAGACTATTGTATTTAGTATTGGCTGAAGGTTATTTTACCTCCAAGAAAAATGAATCTAAATATAAATAGAACATGATAATAGAATTCTAGAGTGTTTTTTTTCTTAAAATGAACAATGAAAGCGATATGCACAACTAGAAAAATATTCAATTTATATCTTCTAAAGCAAATTAAACTAAACATGACAAGAAAAGTAAAAGACAAAATCAATCAACAAACGATGTTTTCATTTTTTTAATTAACAATATATATAAATATATTGTTTTTTTTTTTAAACAACAGCCTCCAAAATTGCTAAATAAATATATTTACCAAAGGACACCAACAAATTCATAGCCCCCTTCTAAAATTGTAAATGTGCGTATATAAATGTGCGTTCATGTGTGTGCATGTGTGTTCTGTGGGTGTTTTTTATATAGCATATATATATATATATATATATATATATATATATATATATATATATATATATATATATATATATATATATATATATATATATATATATGTATGTATATATATATATACATATATATACATATGTGTATAATATGATGTATATATATATATATATGTATATATTATATAATATTATAATATGTACATATATGTATATATATAATGTACACATGACATATATATGCATATATGATACGCATAATACATGCATAATGGATTATTATGTATTATATTATTGTAATTATTATGTATTATGTATGTAATGCAATGTTAATATGTGTGTTATGCTATGTAGCATATGGCAATATGTATGTTACACAGCCACATGGATATTAATAATATGTGATTATTGTGTATGCCACAGATTATTATAATTAAGCATACAGCCATATTTATGCATGTATTGACAATTGGCTATTGCTTAATATTATTACCAATATTATATACATATATATATATATATTATTATGTATAATATATGTCATGGATATACATATATATACATGCATATAATATGCATGTATGTATAACACATATATATTATATGCCATTGCATATATTACATAATATATTATTGCATATAATATATATGTTATATATATATACATGTATACATATATATATATATATGTATATTGTATATATATATATATATATATATATATATATATATATTATATTATATATATATATATATATATATATATATATATATATATATATATATATATATATATATATGTTTGTGTGTGTGCACACGTGAACACGTACATGTGTACATGTGTTTAGAAATACTTCAGCAATTATTGGATAGACGATTTCAGCTCAGTCTGAAATCATAATTTTGGTTTTGACTTCAAATAATACGTGTAGTTGTTTCCTATCTATTATGTAACACCATATAGAATACGTTTACATGTGCGTGCTTCTGAATACCTACCCAAGTAAGTTTTCAGATTGTGACAAAAGGTATTTGAATTAAAATTCATTAATACAAATAATTTTATGTGTGCATATATAATGAAACCTGAAATATTTTTACACATCATTATGTAAATATGAATGTGCAAGAGACCTCGACTAGTCGACTGATTGCCTCTAATAAATAAATATTTAGACTCTATGCCGACCGATGCTCGCAATGCGCTTGAACCGCCAAATTGATCGAGTACATTTATAGCACTATTTTACCGTCATCATCTTTTCTGCTGGAGGCTGGACTCTTCACAACTCACAAGTTCACAGTCACTGTCACTCTCTTGAGACTCTGATAGTCGAGTATCTGCCATCATGAGTCCCATGACTGGTCTGATCACCGATGACCTCTCGTGTATTTAAGGCGCCTTATTTTATATTTATCGTAGAGAGCTATTGTTGTTGTGTAAATATAAATAACATGGAGTGTATGCATATCAGGAGCTACAATAATGACAAGAAACCAATACTTATAGGTACAAATGGTATGCACGACGAGGACTTGATACGCCTGTGCGGGAAGATCATCCCACGCGATCCAATGCTATTAATTCTCAGCTATTTGCCACCGAAGAATCTATTGCAGATCGCCCGTACGTGCAAAGCACTTCACACATTAGCGCTGGATTGGTCGTTATGGCAACGATTGCCTGACTACTTGTACCGGTACTATTTCAAATACAAAGGGTTGCTGATGTTTTGTACCATGGATGTTGTGCGCAGTGTACTTAAACAACCCAGTTGCTCGCATCTGGTGGAGTTCCGCATGCCCGTGATTGTTGATAATCGTAAACTATACACAGTGCAGAAAGACTATGAAGCCTATTTAGATATACTTGTGCCACTATTACCGAAGGTCACCTCTCTCGACCTTTCCAAGTGCTACTACATGGACTTTGAATTGCCACTGTTCTGTGCGTACATACAGCGATTTCAGCCAAAAGTACTGAATATGGGCCAGATATTTAATCACGCTGACTATCTTACTAACAGTGTAGAGAAGCTCACCACAGCAACAGTTTTACGTGTATCTATCTGCAGTCCTAATTTAATTGAGCTGTACGCATGGGGAGTACCTATACAACCTACATTAGATCAGTGTCCAAAGTTACGGACTTTAATGCTAGGCGGGGAGGGGGTTGCTATACTGGATACAGCTATATGGAGTGCATCTCTAACTAAGATAGGCGTAGATGCTATACTAACTTACGATGCAGTGGTGCTGTGCCCGCAGTTGACCGAGTTGAGCACGCTATTGTGGCCTGTACAGTTCCAATGCAAAACACTCACACACCTGAGCATCAAAAGGGCTGAGAACAAAGAGCTGGTGAACTATTTTCGAGTAGACACACTTCATGAGTTCCCGTTACTTACCACGTTACATCTGCACGAGGTGGCGAAACATCAAATAATCAGCTCACATAGCCTGCTGCATCTTAGTATAGCACGCGTGGAAGGGCCGCTGGTGCTGCCACAGTTATCAACAATTCGGGTATGTTCCATGTTGCTAAGACTTGGTTTTTGTGCTGATTTTTGTGTGACGTATACAATCGGAGGTTGTGGTTGAAATGCAGAAAGAGTTAGTGGCGACTTATTGCTCTCATTATACGCTGATTTGCGATTGAAGTTGAGCGAGTGTATACGAATAGTGCTCAAGTGCCCACATGATATTAGTTTTGTTCAGCGCTATTAATTGATTAAAAATATGTGTTTTCATAATCGTGCTGCATGTTTCATGTCTATTCGTCTTCCCTCCCACCTATATCTCATATCTATAGTGTTTCGTGTGCATTACCTTTTGCAACCGTGCGCCCTAGCGTGCATGTACAGGATTAGTGTGTATGTGCTGTACTCATAGATGTCTCAATGTGATTTGTTCTCGTAGGTTTGTCAGGCCACTTCAAAGTTATCCGAGTTCTTGTTGTCGTGTGGGTCGGTGCACACAGTAGAGCTGTACGAAGGCAACGGACGCACTCCATCGCGGCACGAGTTGAAGCAGAACTATCTCACACTCAGTTCGAGGTCCGTACAACGGATAAATTTCAAGAATAGATACACCCCCACACTGAGGCAGTTACGGAATCTCTGTGCTAATAATAGAGGTCTAGTGCGCATACACGTATTCGGGTGCGGCAGGGGGTGGGACGCGTACGAGTGGAATAAGTTCTTAAACACGTGGAACGATGATAGTCCCTTTCTGATATTGCGCAACATGGCTGAGCCGCCTGCAGATGTCAGAAATGCACTAAGGATTATGCGTCAGGTACATTTCCTGTCACGGGATTATGATGATTTAGACGATCTATAGATAAACAGGTCAATCACTCTCATCAACGTCACTTGCGTACAACACTTAATTAGCGGGAGAGGTTTCAAATTTACCACACACACGACGAGAGCCACCGAATAGACTTGGCAGTACATAACCAATGGAGCTGCCCCTTTTAAAAGTGCAGTTATAATAGTAGACATAGCATCCTATAGCTGAGTAAAGGATCTAGCAACTAAGACCTCATCACAGCTGACGGTGTTTGAAGCCCAGTCAATTAATGAAGCCTGCTTTGTATGGCGCCGCTACATAGCTGTGGTCGAGCCTTGCAACTTGCCGTCAAAGGAAGTGTTGGTGTCAGTTTCTGTAGAAAACGCCCACCGGTGTGTGCGCGGAGTACACACATCGAAATCTGATATCAAATCAATACAGCACTCCAATTGACATCATAGGATCTTGAAAGTTCTGCTGTAATGTTAAATGTACCTTCATTAATCGTGCTCATCGTTTACAGTACAACTAGCTGTAGTGTTGAATGTAATTTTATTAATCGTGCTCATCGTTTACAAGCACAACTACAGGAGCTACCGTACTCTTGTCCTCTTCCACGATTTTGGACTCGCTTTGTCTTAAATGATCGTGGCTTCGACTGCCTAGTTCCGAACTGTTCATCGTGCCCAACTTGACTTCACGCCCGGCCAAGCCGTTGCCACCTACAAAGTCATCTGTGGGATAAAATAAATTGCTATATGTCAGACGTACAGATATACAGCATGCATGGAAGTGTACTACAACACATCTATGACTAGCGTGTGAGACATGCAACATGTATGGAAGTGTGCTACAACACATCTATGACTATCGTGTGAGACATACAACATGCATGGAAGTGTACTACAACACATCTATGACTATCGTGTGAGACATACAACATGCATGGAAGTGTACTACAACACATCTATGATTGTCGTGTGAGACATACAACATGCATGGAAGTGTACTACAACACACCTATGACTATCGTGTGAGACATACAGCACACATGGAAGTGTACATCACATCTATGACTATCGTGTCTGACATACAGCACGCATGGACGAGTACTACAACACATCAGTGACAATCGTGCCAGGCGTACATGTGTGTGCAAGTCTGAAATGGTATAGAAACCAGTACTTATATAAATGTACAGTATGGTGTACAGTTCATACTTGTGCATACGAAAGTGTGTTTAAAAACCAGTATATTGGTGGCCACTTCAGATTCAGGGCGGATATTACGTCATAAATAAACCCTAAGATACTGAGGATCGGTCGAAGCTGTTGATCTGATATGCATATCAATTTGCAAACCATACTAGCTGTCTTCAGTCCGGTCAGTTGCAGTGTAACACTTAATATACACAAGACCCGCCGCAATAGTGTTTCACTGATTTGCAAGCACGCGAGAGAAGAAACCTCACGCCCATAGATCGATTAAACATGCGCACATGTACACAGACACATGTACACAGACACAGCACATAGTGCACCTGCTTGCAAGAGGGAAGCACAGGACGTGGCAAGAAGAGCGTTGGATGAACTTCATGACAGGGAACCAACTAACAAAGCCAGACACACACACTCACCATGTGACACGGCGACGAGTGACCTCTCCCCCACTCCCCCGCACACACACTCACACACATCGTTACATTGAGATCACCACGCTACCACAACCACATCCAAGCTTTGAAGTCGCTATTGTATCCGAACAAGGACCAGCGAAAGCGCACATAGCTAAGGACGTGTCCACGCAATCTATACACTACCAATATATCCCGCACACGAAAAGGTACATCAGCAAGGATCATACACACAACAGCGTATTTTATGTCCTTGTACATACATTGTTAGGTTAGTGGCTGTAGCAACCCTCTCATAACCTCAGCACTCCACTGCCGCGTGAGGCTGCACTGACACGTACTGCCAGGGGTGCCACTGTCACTACTACACAGACGCACAAGAGCCCTACACTACACTACACTACACAGCTATACACAAGCTCATCGAACGGGTGCACGTACTTACTCACCCCACACACTCCGCCACATATGCATATGCAAACAACCCTCACACACACACACACGCACACGTGCACACGTTCACGCACATACTCTCTCTAGATTCCCCGGCCCTCTCATCACCCACATCACTGAACTGCCTCATCAGACTTCTCGTACGGCGTCTCCCCGGTGTGCTAGCCCCGTTGCCAAACCTACTGCCCGTGCCACTCGTACCCGCCAGGCTATCCTTGGCACTGGCGAGTGTGGTGTTGCTATTCGTGCGCGTGGGGATGCACCCACTCTTCCCACTGAGTGTGGGCGTGAGCACATGCCCGTGTCCCTGTCCGTTGATCGCAGAGTCGCCGCTCTCGTCCGTGTGTCTGCGTGTAAACGTGGCTTCGTCTGAGAGGTTGCTGATGGTTGCTAGAGTGCCTTTGCTACTCCTGCGCCGTCTGTCGGTGATGCTATCGGTTTCGCTGTTGAGCGCAGAGCCGGACGTGCGAGCGCTTCTGAACCCAGGCTTGTCAATCTGCAACATGTATAGAGAGAGAGAGAGAGAGAGGTGTGTATATATATATGTATGTGTGTGTGTGTGTGTATGTGTGTGTGTGTGTGTGTGTGTGTGTGTGTGTGTGTGTGTGTGTGTGTGATGTATAAGGATGTATGTAACCCCGGTGGTGTCTATGAATGTTGTCTGTTTACACACACAGGGGTCCTGCCTTGTGTATATCCCTACAGATCTATACTACAGACGTACTACGCCTGGCATTGACCATACCATCAAGCTTAACCACTTCTGAGCGAACGAATGAAACTCACATCAAATCAGGCGGAGCTTTCTCTGGCATAACCAACGCGAACCGACTAAGCCTCGCACCCGTCACATAGTCACTACAGTACTACTTGAGACAACATACATCACACAACCGCCCACAGCCAAAGGAGTCTCATGCAATCAAAACAGCAGGCGTCCAAGATAGCATACATGTTTTTCGCACAGACATCTATAAGCACACATATCAATACTAGACATACATCAATACTAAAAATGTACCAATACTAAGCACGCTGGTGGTAGATAAAGCACACATATCAATACTAAACATATAATATGCTGCATGCTGGTGGTAGATAAGGTAGTTGGTGGTGTCCGGCCTTGCTTTGGAGCGGACTATCACAACTGCTGAACTGTGCATACGGATGTGCAGATAGGTATTGACAGCTGAAGTGCTCCCGCACGTGTGCCAACGAAAGGCAGTACAGAGTCAGGGTTCAACTAGTATACGAGATATAGATATATACACATCTACGCATTAGACACATATATATATATATATATATATATATATATATATATATATATATATATATATATATATATATATATATATATTATTATATATATATATATATATATATATATATATATATATATATATATATATATATATATATATATATATATATATGTATATATATATATATATATATATATATATATATATATATATATATATATATTATATTATATTATATATATATATTTTATATATATATATACATATATATATATATATATATATATATATATATATATATATATACATCGACATGTATAGTTATATACACAGGACCATGTGGTCTGACACTGCGCATAATAAGCGATTAGTCGGAAATTAGTCACACGGATATCAGACCCAGCCAATACCATAGTACGATATTTAATAGTACGACAAAGGTATTCACCAACTGTGTCCATGTACATAGCAAGAGGCAATGTCGCACGACACTTGACTGTGAGACATTCACAATA
>LUCW03000415.1:25000-37500 GCA_001586965.3 Sphaeroforma sirkka | reverse complement strand
ATACATATACTTATAAACATTACACATACACATAATACACATGATTACACGTACACAAAACACTCACACATACACATAAACGAACACACACATACACACACATGCACATACACATACACATACATATACATACACATGCACATGCACATGCACATACACATACACGCACATACATACATACATATACTCTACCACCCACACACACGCTCAAGGCAGAGTAGGTGCACTAACCTCGGTGGCAAATGTTTGAGATATCAGTGACAGCATTGTTCCTGTGTTTGATTTGGGGACACTGTGGCCGTAGCCATGCAGTGACAGCACCAGGTGCTTTTTGGCGGTTTCCAATTGCTCTAGTCCTAAATAGGACAGTCCCAAAAGATGGTTCCAGGCCGGGTATTTGGGTGCAAAACTGTGTGGAGATTATATGCAGAGATTAGTCTCATGGATATTTGGTTGCAAACTTATGTGAGATTTATATGTAGAGATCAGTCTCATGGATATTTGGGTGCAAACCTGTGTGAGATTTATATGCAGAGATCAGTCTCATGAATATTTGGGTGCAAAACTGTGTGAGATTTAAATGTAGAGATTAGTCTCATGGATATTTGGGTGCAAAACTGTGTGCGATTTTTATGTAGAGATCAGTCTCAGGGATATTTGGGTGCACACCTGTGTGAGATTTATATGCAGAGATCATTCTTAGAGGTCTATACAAAATAATTAGCACAAGCAATCTGAGACTTAGAGGCTCATAGTACGTTAATAGCAGAAGCCTTTTACAAATATTCCGGAACGAAACTGTAGGTGAATCACATTGAGAAGCCATTTGGAGAGGTTATTGATACGATGCAGGAGATATCATCACAGACACTCTCCTTGTTAATTTATGAGTACTATCACAGCCACATTAATTTTTCAGAGAAATATAAATACATGAGGTATTATCACAGTCACTCTTATCGCGTCTCAATTGCGACAACACGCGACCGAGACAAACCCATTTCGTAATCGGAAATGCGAATCCAATCACAAAAGCAACACCGTACACACCTTTCATTGAGGAACTCCTTATCTACTTTGAGGGCGAGCTCAATGTATTTGACCGCATCCGCAAACGATCGGTCTTTGATTGCATTCTCAGCAGCCTTTCAAACCAGTAGTGGACAATTAAAGAGGTGGTGAGTAGCTCTTGATACTGCAATCAGGTCTAAGTCAAGAAAGCGGACGCTCGAACCAGGTATGGTATAACTACTACCAGCGTATCAGAGCCATCGGACAAATCGTATACTAAAAACGTGCAAACATGGCCCAATTATGGTCACAGGAACATACACGGGCGTGTAACACACGATACAGAATAGTGAACTGATTCATAAATAGATCAAGCGACTCAGATTTCAACAGATAGAAGGTAATGACCAATCACATGCACCATTTGTATGCTTGCAAACTATAACGACGAACTGTTAAATACGCAACGTAAAGTAGTACATATAAATATATATATATATATATATATATATATATATATATATATATATATATATATATATATATATATATATATATATATATATATATATGTATGTATGTATGTACAAATATATATATGTATGTATGAATATATATATATATATATATATATATATATATATATATATATATATATATGTGTGATGTGTGTGTGTGCGTGGGTATGTACGTGTGTGTGTGTGTGTGTGTATATATATATATATATATATATATATATATACCACACCCACACATATATGTGTTGTCGGCTCCCTCTCACCTTCTCATACAGATGGCATGCGTTGCTGTACTGGCAGTCTCTGAGCAGATGGAATGCTATTGTGGGATAGTGTGGTACGATGTCTGATGCGTAGTGGTCTTGTAACCATTTGGCGGCTTGGCTGTGAATCTCCCGCCTGTGCTTTTGTAGCAACAGCTTATAGGCCACATCCTGTGGTTAACGTTTTGGAAATGAGCTATGCGTACGTGTTTATGTACCTATATTATACTTTATACATACCCATGTGTATACACACTCCGACGAATCACAGAGATGTCACGGTATAATGAGAAGGTTCATGTGCGTAACATAAACGTCTGGTACTAAATCTAGGGCAAGCGCAGAAGACCCTACTGGCAATGGCAAACTCAAAATGGGGTATGACATTTTGTTTAGCAACATACATGATGAATATCTGTACAATTGTACTACAAACATTTATAGAGGCACATGCGTGTAAAAGATGTGTATATATTTACATATTATAATGTATACATATATGTATATATATATATATATATATATATATATATATATATATATATATATATATATATATATATATATATATATATATATATATATATATATATATATATATATATATATTATATATATATATATGTATATATATATATATATATATATATATATATATATACATATTATTATATACATATATGTGTATAATATAATATGCATATATATATATATGTATAATATATATATATATTATATTATATGGTATTATATATTATATATGTATGTATGTTATTAATATATGTGCCATATGTATTATGTATACATATTTATGCTATAATATATATATTATATGTATATATTATTATATATATATGTATGTTATATATTATATACATACATATTATGCATTATGTAGCTATTATGTTTAACTATACATATACACGTATTAATATGCATATATGCATGCATTACGATAATATTATTATATGTATAATAATGGCTATTGTTATGATACATGATGATGACTGTGTTTGTGTGTGTGCGTGTTGATGTCCTTGTGTCCGTGTGTGCGTATATAATGCATATGACATATTATATTGTATGCATATATTATGCATTATTATATATATATATATATATATATATATATATATATATATATATATATATGTATGTATGTTATGTATGTATATATAGTATATGTATATATATATATATATAAATATAATAAATATATATATATATATATATATATATATATATATATATATATATATATATATATATATATATATATATATATATATATATATATATATATATATATTCATATATACATGCTTCGATAGATAAAACATACATTTTTGGGCAAATATAAGTATATATACACATATTTCAACACATCAACCTACCGGTGTGGTCTTATTGGCGAAGTAGTAGTTGTCGTTGAGGTCGTCATATTCGATGTCTATAGTCTTTATTATTGAACTGCATGGAACCAATCGTGCTAGTACGGTCAATAGGTGGCTAAACCAATCATGATAGTACAGTCAATAGATAGCTAAACCAATCATGATAGTAGTCAATAGATGCCTAAACCAATCATGATAGTACAGTCAATAGGTGGCTAACCCAATCATGATAGTACAGTCAATAGATGCCTAAACCAATCATGACAGTACAGTCCATAGATGCTTAAACCAATCATGATAGTGCAGTCAATAGATGGCTAAACCAACCATGGTAGTACGCCACAAGCATAAGCAAGTAAAAGAAAAGCACTGGAATTTTGTATGCATATACAACCTCTGGCCAGACGAATCGGCTGTCGCTGACTCAATACGAACAGACTACAACTCACGACAACCATTGCACCAAACCACAGCGCTACCACACCGTCTATAGTTGTTATAACTGTACTCAATCCAGCTGACATTCTGCTATGGAAGCTAAGCGTATGGCATAGAAGGCTATAGGTGAGTCGTTCATGTATAAAACTCTGGCGCAACTCAATTGTCATTCGGTATGTTTACATTTATGTGACGCTCAACCGTGTATGCATTTAACGATGCAAAGAGTAGTTGATTAACGTTGACTTTGGTGTATATGTAGTGTGAAAGTATGAACATCCCAATTACTTATTGGTGGGCAAATACAGCCACCTATGAAGGGAAGTCTTGAATAGGCATATATATATACATGTATATATAAATATGTATATATATATGTATGTATTTGTATGTATATATATAATAATACATACATACATATATATATATATATATATATATATATATATATATATATATATATATATATATATATATATATACGTGTCAACTCGTTCCACCCACACCCTCCCTCACACACTTTCACATACTCCATGTTCTTGTGCAGGCCTTCCTTGAGTGGGTTTTTGTTGGGTATACTTGCGTAGATATCGCCCACCATCGCTGTGGATGTATTGGTGTAGTTGTTAAGTGTGACTCATGCAATGTGTTAGAACCCAAACATATCATATGGGCTATGAATAGGTGAAGTAGGTGCGATTGCTGGGTGTTGGTATGGGATATGCATAGAGAAGGTACATATTACAGCACAGATATGATGAAACGGGCTATGCAGCTATAAGAGGGTCTAAATCGGTGCATATCCACACAACTATATACATAAATATTATATATATATATATATATATATATATATATAAATGTTTGTGTGTGTGTGGATATATGTGTGTGTGTGGATGGGTGTGTGTGATAGCACATTTTTCCTGATGAATAAGAACTGGGGACACAAGAGTATCAGCATTGTTCCCATGAAATACAAGTGTGGATGTAAAGACGCACACTGTACACCCTTGACATACCCCACACAAGTCTAAGACAGGAGAAAAAAAATACCACCAGGATCACACATCGCACATGATACATCCACAGACACATTAATGCACACAAATACACACAGACACATTAATACACACAGACACACACAGACACAGGACGTATCACACATACACACAGAGACACATTAATACACACAAACACGCACAGACACAGAACGTATCACACATACACACACAGACACAGGACGTATCACACATATACACACAGACGCAGGACGTATCATACACACACACCAACGAATAGAGATATACAGTCAAGAGCAAGCGGTCCAAGGATAGTATACAGGGGAGATAGCTGAAGCATACATCACACACAGACACATTAATACACACAAATACCCACAGACACAGGACACATCACACATTCACACCAACGAATAGAAGTACACAGACAAGAGCAAGCGGTTCAAGGGTAGTATACATGGAGAGATAGCTGAAACATACATCACACACAGACACAGGACACATTATACACACACTCCAACGAATAGAACAACACAGAGAGAGGACACATCATACACATACACCAACGAATAGAATTACACAGATACAGGACACATCATACACACACACCAACAAATAGATGTACACAGACAAGAGCAAGCGGTCCAAGGGTAGTATACAGGGAGAGATAGCTGAAACATACATCACACACGAACCAACCAACCAAACAACCAACCCCAACTCTTACCTAATTTAAACTTCATCCCAATACATCCAACCAACCAACCCCAACTCTTACCTAATTTAAACTTCATCCCAATACATCCAACCAACAAACCCCAACGCTTACCTAATTGAAACTTCATACTAATACATCCAACCAACCAACCTCAACGCTTACCTAATTTAAACTTCATCCCAATACATGAGGCAATCTCCACCATTAGCTTCTGGTCGTGTGTCAGTGTGTCTGGGGACGTACAGCATATGTGATAGTACAAAACAGGGTGAGAGACGGGGTGATTAACAGTATACATTAACGGATAGAAATGCCTGATAGTACAAGACAGGGTGAGATACGGGGTGGTTAACAGTGTACGTTAACGGATAGAAACGGATACATGGTGAGAGACTGGGTGATCAGATAAGAGTATACGATAACGGATAAGAGGTACATGAGGGAACAAGGCATGCACAGAGACAAAGCATGTGACACTTGGTATTTGACATACGATATATGACATTTGAAGATGTTCGTATCAGAGCACAAAGCACTAGTTGAATGCTGTAGACTGCCTAACATACACTAGAAGGCACCAACGTACATGTATCAAATATAAGGTACTTGCCCATGCAAACGACACGATCATGACATTAAGCACACGTCCTGCGTATGATAAGGTTCGACATGCAATTTGTATATGCACGGAATATACTAATGAAAAGCTATACTCAGGCGCATTGGGAGCGAGAAGGGCGGAGTATTATATATACTTATATATATATATATATATATATGTGTGTGTGTATGTGTGTGTGTGTGTGTGTAAAATACATATATATATATATATATATATATATATATATATATATATATATATATATACATATCTATATAGAAATATATAGATATATATTTTTATATATATATACACACACACATATATATATATATTTATATATATATATATATATATATATATATATATTGTAATGTATATATATATATACATATACATATACCCAGTTGCTGTGTAATAACGCCTGTGATGCCCTTCGTCTCTATATTCTCCAGCATGAGAGTTTCCTTGAGTGTCCCATCGGGGTTGTAGATGGGCACATCCCGTACAATTAGCGAGCCATCTTCGCCATACACCACTATCTCATTCCGCTGTATTTGTATTACCTGGTTTACGTAGGAGAGGTGTTGAGTGTATGCCTGGTATTTACATACTAACTTGAGAATCGAGATGTGGGCGGATTCCTGGTATATTCTATTTATAGATACGCGCTTACTCACCTACGAACTTGACCATGTATAGGTTGGGTGCATGATTGGTATGTTTTATTTATAGATACACGTTCACTTGAGCATGTATATGACTAGAATATTCTATTTATAGATACATACCAAATCCTTTGCAAATTGGACATGGCCATGCGATTTGTTGAACACCACATCGATCACCTCTTCGGGCACTAGCTCAGTCTCCACCTCAAGATATTGCGCACAAACCTGTTGAAATGGAGGTGTAAATATGGGATTTAAATTGATAAACCGGGTTTGGTTCATGTGTAGACAAACGCTTACACAAACCTGTTGAAACGGACTGTGTATAACAAAACGCGCATGCATGTACTCTGCATGCCGGTGCACACAGCTCTAGCATATCCAAACACGCATACAAGCACGCAGGAATTCAAAATCCTCATACATATATATATATATATATATATATATATATATATATATATATATATATATATCGTACATACAGCCATCCAGACATACCTACATACCACAAACATCTGCGCACACAAGTACATACGCTACATACACACACGCATGTGCGCACACAAGTAAATACACTAAATACACACACATGTGCACACACAAGTACATACGCCACACCTCGTGTATCTCGTCACGTGTCATCTTCTTCAGCACCACCACTTGTGTGCCTTTGTGTTGTACTATGCGGAAGTAGTCAGGATAGGCCAACTCAGCATTCTTCAGAACAGGTCTCGAACAGATGACCACCGCCAGTGCCTATTAATAGGCAGATTAACATGCTATCAATATACATATATATCAATAGTATATTAACATGCTATTAACATAGGTGTATATCAATAGCAGATTAACATGCTATTTATATACGCATATATTAATAGCAGATTATCATGCTATTAATATACGGATAAATTAATAGCAATTAACATGCTATTGATATACGTATATATATAGTATATTAACATACTATTAACATACGTATATATTAATAGCAGATTAACATGCTAGTAATATATATATATATATATATATATAAGATCAATCATACCTTGAAGTTGAAGCACGCGATCTGTGCTACAAGCCATGACAATGAATCAAACCACTGGGCGTCGTCTAGTATCAGCACACACGGTTGTCGCCCCAGGTATTTGCGAAGCACTGTCGTACAGGACGTGATATATCGAATCATTGAATATGTATGTGTATGATTGTCAAGGGTGTATGTTTAAATATGCGGCCCCAGACGGGAAATTTTGGTTTGCTTTGAGAGTGGTTTGAATCGTAAGCGGCATTAGTTAGAGCGCCTAATGTTCGATGTTACCGACGGAATTCGTTGTCGGGTGTGCGCAAAGCTAAATTGATTACATCGTATACTGATGTGTATACGAATTGCTAATAGCGTTTATATATATATATATATAGTAACATATATATATATATATGTATATATGTATATACATACATATATATATATATATATATGTGTGTGTGTGTGTGTGTGTGTGTACATACATGTATGTATCTGCTTGACAACGGTATGAATAAAAACAACTACCCACTCGATCTACGTAACCATAGCAACACAACACACCAATAACAAGTGCACACAAGCCACATCCCCACAACCTGACTAACCTTGGGATACCAACCACACACTCTTTTCTCTCTTGTGTCTGTAGTTCAATGCCGCCATTTTGTCGCTGACGGCTATGTGCAGAGTAGGCTCTTCAGAGATGTCATCGATCTTGCCGAGAATTGGGTTGAACAGAGATGCATGCTCCAGCAGGTTGGGGTCATCCTTGAGGAACTCTACTACCTGTACGGATTTTATAATTGTATTTGTATATTTATATGTACATATATATATATATATATATATATATATATATATATATATATGTATGTATACATATATATTTGTGTGTGTGTGTGTACATGTGTGTGTATATATCAGTATACTGTAATGTGCAGGTATTTGTATGTAATAACTAGGAGTATACGTGTACGTGAATTGGGTTGGACAGCGGTACATGCACCATTAATTGGGTTGGCATCCTTTGGGAACAAGAATATAATAATAAACCTGATTTATCTCCCTCTATAAAATCGGTTCAGCTGCTGGAACTCACCCAATGTTTGGCTTAGAGCCCTTTATTTACCTTTTTGCCCATCTGTCTGCTCCAATCGGTTTCGCCTTCGTATCTTCCGAATTTGAAGATCTGTCGCATCCGAAAATACAAAACGCAATCAAAAGTATGAGATACATGGAATAAACGTAATTAAACAAATGAGAGACAGAGAATAAACTTAATTAAACAAATGAAAGACAGAGAATAAACGTAATTAAACAAATGAGAGACAGGGAATAAACGAAATTAAACAAATGAGAGACAGGGAATAAACGAAAATAAACAAATGAGAGACAGGGAATAAACGAAATTAAACAAATGAGAGACAGGGAATAAACGTAATTAAACAAATGAGAGACAGGGAATAAACGAAAATAAACAAATGAGAGACAGGGAATAAACGAAATTGAACAAATGAGAGACAGGGAATAAACGTAATTGAACAAATGAGAGACAGGGAATAAACGTAATTAAACAAATGAGAGACAGAGAATAAACGAAATTAAACAAATGAGAGACAGGGAATATTAAACAAATGAGAGACAGGGAATAAACGTAATTGAACAAATGAGAGACAGGGAATAAACGTAATTGAACAAATGAGAGACAGAGAATAAACGAAATTAAACAAATGAGAGACAGGGAATATTAAACAAATGAGAGACAGGGAATAAACGTAAATAAACAAATGAGAGACAGGAAATAAACGTAATTAAACAAATGAAAGACAGAGAATAAACGTAATTAAACAAATGAGAGACAGGGAATAAACGAAATTAAACAAATGAGAGACAGGGAATAAACGTAATTAAACAAATGAAAGACAGAGAATAAACGTAATTAAACAAAATGAGAGACAGAGAATAAAACGTAATTAAACAAATGAGAGACAGGGAATAAACGTAATTAAACAAATGAGAGACAGAGAATAAACGTAATTAAACAAATGAAAGACAGAGAATAAACGTAATTAAACAAATGAGAGACAGAGAATAAACGAAAATAAACAAATGAGAGACAGGGAATAAACGTAATTAAACAAATGAGAGACAGGGAATAAACGAAATTAAACAAATGAGAGACAGAGAATAAACGAAATTAAACAAATGAGAGACAGAGAATAAACGTAATCAAACAAATGAGAGACAGAGAATAAACGTAAATAAACAAATGAGAGACAGGGAATATTAAACAAATGAGAGACAGGGAATAAACGAAATTAAACAAATGAGAGACAGAGAATAAACGAAATTAAACAAATGAGAGACAGGGAATAAACGAAAATAAACAAATGAGAGACAGGAATAAACGAAATTAAACAAATGAGAGACAGGGAATAAACGAAATTAAACAAATGAGAGACAGAGAATAAACTTAATTAAACAAATGAAAGACAGAGAATAAAACGTAATTAAACAAATGAGAGACAGGGAATAAACGAAATTAAACAAATGAGAGACAGGAATAAACGAAAATAAACAAATGAGAGACAGGGAATAAACGTAATTAAACAAATGAGAGACAGGGAATAAACGAAAATAAACAAATGAGAGACAGGGAATAAACGAAATTGAACAAATGAGAGGCAGGGAATAAACGAAAATAAACAAATGAGAGACAGGGAATAAACGTAATTAAACAAATGAGAGACAGGGAATAAAAACGAAATTAAACAAAATGAGAGACAGGAAATAAACGAAATTAAACAAAATGAGAGACAGAGAATAAACGAAAATAAACAAATGAGAGACAGGGAATAAACGTAATTAAAACAAATGAGAGACAGGGAATAAACGAAATTAAACAAATGAGAGACAGAGAATAAACGAAATTAAACAAATGAGAGACAGGAAATAAACGAAAATAAACAAATGAGAGACAGGAATAAACGTAATTAAACAAATGAGAGACAGGAATAAACGAAATTGAACAAATGAGAGACAGGGAATAAACGTAATTAAACAAATGAAAGACAGAGAATAAACGAAATTAAACAAATGAGAGACAGGGAATAAACGAAAATAAACAAATGAGAGACAGGGAATAAACGAAATTAAACAAATGAGAGACAGGGAATAAACGAAATTAAACAAATGAGAGACAGAGAATAAACGAAATTAAACAAATTAGAGACAGGAATAAACGAAAATAAAACAAATGAGAGACAGGAATAAACGTAATTAAACAAATGAGAGACAGGAATAAACGAAATTAAACAAATGAGAGACAGGGAATAAACGAAATTAAACAAATGAGAGACAGGGAATAAACGAAAATAAACAAATGAGAGACAGGAATAAACGAAATTAAACAAATGAGAGACAGGGATTAAACGAAATTAAACAAATGAGAGACAGAGAATAAACGAAATTAAACAAATGAGAGACAGGGAATAAAACGAAAATAAACAAATGAGAGACAGGGAATAAAACGAAATTGAACAAATGAGAGACAGGGAATAAACGTAATTAAACAAATGAGAGACAGGGAATAAACGTAATTAAACAAATGAGAGACAGGAAATAAACGAAATTAAACAAATGAGAGACAGGAATAAACGTAATTAAACAAATGAGAGACAGGAATAAACGAAAATAAACAAATGAGAGACAGGAATAAACGAAATTGAACAAATGAGAGGCAGGAATAAACGAAAATAAACAAATGAGAGACAGGAATAAACGTAATTAAACAAATGAGAGACAGGAATAAACGAAATTAAACAAAAATGAGAGACAGGAATAAACGAAATTAAACAAATGAGAGACAGAGAATAAACGAAAATAAACAAATGAGAGACAGGGAATAAACGTAATTAAACAAATGAGAGACAGGGAATAAACGAAATTAAACAAATGAGAGACAGAGAATAAACGAAATTAAACAAATGAGAGACAGGAATAAACGTAATTAAACAAATGAGAGACAGGAATAAACGAAAATAAACAAATGAGAGACAGGAATAAACGAAATTGAACAAATGAGAGACAGGAATAAACGAAAATAAACAAATGAGAGACAGGGAATAAACGTAATTAAACAAATGAGAGACAGGAATAAACGAAATTAAAACAAATGAGAGACAGGAATAAACGAAATTAAACAAATGAGAGACAGGAATAAACGAAATTAAACAAATGAGAGACAGGAATAAACGAAAATAAACAAATGAGAGACAGGAATAAACGTAATTAAACAAATGAGAGACAGGGAATAAACGAAATTGAACAAATGAGAGACAGGGAATAAACGTAATTAAACAAATGAAAGACAGAGAATAAACGTAATTAAACAAATGAGAGACAGGGAATAAACGAAAATAAACAAATGAGAGACAGGAAAAAACGTAATTAAACAAATGAGAGACAGGGAATAAACGAAAATAAACAAATGAGAGACAGGAATAAACGAAATTGAACAAATGAGAGACAGGGAATAAAACGTAATTAAACAAATGAAAGACAGAGAATAAAACGTAATTAAACAAATGAGAGACAGGGAATAAACGTAATTAGAAAAATGAGATACATGGAATAAACGTTATTAAACAAATGAGACATGAAAGGAACGTGTTCTATGCAATGCTTTTGTTTTTGTTTGTCTGTTTGCTTTTGTTTTATATGAACTTGAACTTAGTATAATGCTTGGCAAGTGTGTACTGCTGTAGGTAAATTACCTTTTTTAGAAGCCCCAAGAACGCCGAGAATGGTCTCTGATCGGACACGTCGGCAAAAC
>LUCW03000415.1:0-20000 GCA_001586965.3 Sphaeroforma sirkka | reverse complement strand
GTGTGCGTATGTGTGTGTATTCTGCAAGACATCCACTCACCTGAGACGATACATCCTGGCACACAATGCAGTACTTCTGCAGTGGGTGGATGCCATTTAGAGCGGTCACATGCCGACACGAGACGAAACTGTCAAAGGGCAAAGTGTCGTTTTAGGGTTTAGGGCTTAGGACTTTAGGTAAATGCAAAATTCAGCTATACAGTTGTACAAGCCGATTAATGTTACTGCAATCAGATCAGTAGCCGCACCGACAGCGCTATTGATGAGATGATTAACTGAGGTTGACAACAACCTTGCCGGCAAAGCCCAATGTCCATACACCTCAGGTACAGGTGTGGTGCAGGTGCAGGTGCAGGTGTGGTGCAGGTGCAGGTGCAGGTACAGGTGCAGGTGCAGATGCAGGTGCAGGTGCAGGTGCAGGTGCAAGCGCAGAAGTGCAGTGTATTATATGGCACACAGCTCGCATGTAGAGCACGCGCGAAGGTGTAAACACAGTGCACGTTGGGCGATACACACACAGGCACACATGCACGTGCACGTATACACACATACCCACCACCAACCACATACACATGCATATACACACATGCATTGCATGCATACACGTACACATACACTAAACACACACACCACCACCACCCACATATACACATATACATATGCATGCACGTACACATACACTAAACACACACACCACCACCCACATACATATGCACATACACATTCATATGCATGCACGTACATGTACACTACACACACACACACACCACCACCCACATACACACATATACACACGCATGTACGTACACATACACTACACACACACACCACCACCCACAGACACACATATACACATTCACATGCATGCACGTACGTATAAATTCACACACACACACCGCCACCCACATACTCACATGCATGCACGTACGTAGATACTCACGACACATACAGGACAGTGGCAGGGCGTGTCTCGCCCACCCGTTCGCTCATGTGCTGCACTGTGTTGTGTAGTACAGCGGGATTGATATACGACACCAACCCCTTCTCCATCTCACTATTCGGGGCGAACGTCCGGGTGGGTAAAACCTGGTTTAGATGAGTGTGAGAGATCAGATGTGAGGTGTGTCAGGTGTAAACCTCTCACGTGACAACGGTTGATTTAACGCGTACAGACACAAGGTAACCCATTATACAGTCCACAGAGGTGTGTTAGGTGTGCTATTCAACGCGTACAGACACAAGGTAACCCATTATACAGTCCACAGAGGTGTGTTAGGTGTGCTATTCAACGCGTACAGACACAAGGTAACCCATTATACAGTCCACAGAGGTGTGTTAGGTGTGCTATTCAACGCGTACAGACACAAGGTAACCCATTATACAGTCCACAGAGGTGTGTCAGGTGTACTTTTTAACGTATATAGACACAACGTAACCCACTACTCAGTCCACGGAGGTGTGTCAGGTGCAGCAGATGAGGCGGCCTACCTCGAACTCGGCATTGCAGGACAGGATTTTGAAGGCACCCTGTTTCTCACTGACCTATTTGCGATGAGGTTTGGGGTTGGATTTGGGTTTAGGGTTTGGAAATATGAGACGTAGGTTTCCACAAGGAGTCGATATGGAAGACAAAGAAGTGGGTATGGCTCTCTATTGGAGGGCTTTGAATATATAATGTACATATATGTATACCTTAATTCCTATATATGTATATATATGTGTGTATATACCCTGATTCCTATATATGTATGTATACATATAGTATATATATATAGATATATCTTGATTACTATATATGTATATATATATATGGATGTATATATGTGTGTGTATATTTATATACCCTGATTCATATATATGGTTATATACATATATGTATATATATATATATACCTTGATTCCTATACATGTATATATGTGTGTGTATGTACCCTGATTCCTATATATGTATATATACATATAAGCATATATATATATATATATTTGATTCCTATATATGCATGTATATATATATATATATATATATATATATATGTATGTGTGTGTGTTTTTATATGTATATGCCCTGATTCCTATATATGGTTTATATATATATATATATATATATACCATAAATACTATATATATATATATATATATATATAATGTGTGTGTGTGTGTGTGTGTATGTGTGTGTATATACCCTGATTCCTATATATATGTACATATATACATATATATATATATATATATATATATATATATATATATATATATATATATATATATATATATATATATATATATATATATATATACCTTGATTCCCGTACATTTCTCGCCTATCAGCACCCATGTCTCGGCGCTAACCACCACATCACCACTTTTACTAAACTGGTCAATGCGACTGATCTGTTCCATGGGTCTCCCCGACACCTGCCAGAACCACGCCCCACCAAACCCACCCACGTGCATTCCCGTACAATGACCTAGAGAAACCGTAAAAACGTATGAGAAAGTGAGAAAGAAAGCGTAAGTGAATGACAACCACGCCCCACCAAACCCACCACGTGCATTCCCGTGCAATGACCTAGAGAAAACGTAAAAACGTATGGGAAAGTGAGAGAGAAAGCGCAAGTGAATGACAACCACGCCCCACCAAACCCACCCACGTGCATTCCCGTACAGTGGCCTAGAGAAAATGTAAATACGTATGAGAAAGTGAGAGAGAACGCGTAAGTGAATGACAACCAAGCCCCACCAAACCTACCCACGCGCATTCCCGTACAGCTGAAGAAAACGTAAAAACGTATAAGAAAGTGAGAGAGAAAGAGTAAGTGAATGTGAATCACGCCCCACCAAAGTCACTCACGTTCATTCCCGTACAGTGACCTGAAGAAAACGTAAAAACGTATGAGAAAGTGAGAGAGAAAACGTAGGTAATGTGCATCGCGACACCCAACTAACCTATACCCAACCAACTACCCGTGCGCATTCCCATACAGCAACCTGTAGAGTTATATATATATATATATATATATATATATATATATATATATATATATCCATGTAATAGCATAAACAACATCCCTTTATGCCCTGTCAAACCACTCGCGCATGCCACCCCACACACTATAACAACACACTGTCTACCTACCAAACCCAGCCGTGATGTGGATGGTGAGGATATCCTTCTTGGAGCGGTCTGGCTCTGTGGGGCTGCTGTCGTACTGTCCCAAAGTGCGCTGTATCTCCAACGAACACCACGTCGACGCAAACGCAGCTTTCTGCACATCGAGCGAGTGCAGTGTGTAGTAGTGGGTGAGTGTGTGTGGCAATGGTGATTCTGAGTGTGTATGGTATTGGGTGAGTGTGTGAGGTAATGGATGATTCCGAGTGTGTGTATTTAGACAACCGATAGCCTATGAGAATGAATGAGAGCTCAGTGAAGATCGTGAGAACACATCTGATGTATTCCTGTACTTGTGCTGGTAAGTGGACTATGTGTGTATTTGCATGTATGTGTGTGTACATGTATGTGCATGTCTTTGTATATGCGTATATATATAAATAAATGTGTGTGTGTGCGTGTGTGTGTGTGTATGCGTGTATATATGTGTGTATTGGATCGCAAATCTCGCTTGACGACAAACAGCTCGTCACAGAGCTTGGTTTGCCACATACTTACGCATTACCATCACCTGGAGCACCATTCACAACTACCCTGGTACTAGAAGTCCATACACAGATATGTGAGCGAATTGATAAGCATAAGGTGATGCGGTCCTGTTTTCTGTGTAGATGCTGCGTTTAGCTCTGATACACGCTTGCTAGAGCCATCATGTAAAGCCACCAACGGTCCGATGAGAATACATATCCTGCCCTGTACATTTTTTACAACAAATCTAGGATGGAAAATAGGGCCACACAACATACATGTAGATAACATAGGCATACCTAATCGTAGACAACATGAGCGTACATTCATATTGTCCTTATACAAGTAGACAACACGAGTGTACCTGCACGTAAACAGTAGTTAACACGAGTGTACCTACACGTAAACAGTAGTTAACACGAGTGTACCTACATGTAGACAGTAGTTAACACGAGTGTACCTACACGTAGACCGCATTTAACACGAGTGTACCTACATGTAGACAGTAGTCAACACGAGTGTACCTACATGTAGACAGTAGCTAACACGAGTGTACCTACACGTAGACCGCATTTAACACGAGTGTACCTACATGTAGACAGTAGTTAACACGAGAATACCTACATGTAGACAATAGTTAACACGAGTGTACCTACACGTAGACCGCAGTAAACACGAGTGTACCTACATGTAGACAGTAGTTAACACGAGTGTACCTACATGTAGACAGTAGTTAACACGAGTGTACCTACACGTAGACCGCAGTTAACACGAGTAGACCAACTCGTAGACAACATGAGCGTACATTCATATTGGCCATATATATGTAGACAACGTGAGTGTACCTACATGTAGACAGTCGTTAACACGAGTGTACCTACATGTAGACAGTAGCTAACACGAGTGTAACTACACGTAAACAGTAGGTAGCACGAGTGTACCTACATGTAGACAGTAGTTAGCAGGATTGTACCTACACGTAGAAAGTAGTTAACACGAGTGTATCAACACATAGACAGTAGTTAACACGAGTGTACCTACATTTAGACAGTAGTCAACACGACTGTACCTACACGTAAACAGTAGTTAGCACGAGTGTACCTACACGTAGACCGCATTTAACACGAGTGTACCTACATGTAGACAGTAGTTAACACGAGTGTACCTACATGTAGACAATAGTTAACACGAGTGTACCAACACGTAGACCGCAGTTAACACGAGTAGACCAACTCGTAGACAACATGAGCGTACATTCATATTGGCCATATATATGTAGACAACGTGAGTGTACCTACATGTAGACAGTCGTTAACACGAGTGTACCTACATGTAGACAGTAGCTAACACGAGTGTAACTACACGTAAACAGTAGGTAGCACGAGTGTACCTACATGTAGACAGTAGTTAGCAGGATTGTACCTACATGTAGACAGTAGTTAGCAGGATTGTACCTACACGTAGACAGTAGTTAACACGAGTGTATCAACACATAGACAGTAGTTAACACGAGTGTACCTTCATGTTGTCCATATACGTGCTCTGGCTCTGAGGCCCTTCCTTCTCTTCCACCAGCCACAGTGCAATCAACGCATCTCCCGCAAACGCTACGATGTCGCCACCGTACTGGTGTATGCACATAATCAACTGACCGAAGTACGTGTTGAGATGGTTCTAAAACAGGAGTGCAGGATGATAATACAACCATGACATAAGTACACAAACGCACGGGATGAAAGTGATCGATGTAGCTTACCGACGACAAACAGATGTGGTGAGTGTGTTTTATCAGCAGGTTAGGTGTAGGTAGCTCATGTACCAAGTTCAAAAAAGGGACTGAAAGACAAAATACACACCGAATATGCAGAGAGAACCGCTGAGCTCATACATATTCCGTGACCATGGACAAGCACCAGTTACACGGCCACTGCAACACACTGATGGCCTATGGGGGACACTTACGAACCTACACTTGTACATATTTATAGACTTACTATTGACCTAAACGTATACATGTTTATACACTTACTATTGACTTAAACCTGTACAAGTTATACACTTACTATTTACCTAAACATATACATAGTTATAAGCTTGTTATTAACCTATTTATATATATATATAGCTATACACTTACTATTTACCTAAACATATACACATTTATACACTTTCTATTGACCTAAACCTATACAAGTTATACACTTACTATTCACCTAAACATATACATAGCTATAAGCTTACTATTAACCTATTTATTTATATATACAGTTATACACTTACTATTTACCTAAACATATACACTTCATACACTTACTATTGACCTAAACGTATACATAGTTATACACTTACTATTAACCTAAACTTATACAAAGTTATACGCTTACTATTAACCTATTTGTTTATATAGTTATTAACTTTCTATTAACCTAAACTTATACATAGTTATACGCCAACTAAACATATCCATAGTTATTAGCCTAAACACACATAGTTATACACTTAATATCAACCTTAACATACACAGTCATGCATGTGCAAGCAGTGATGCAACGGACTGAGTCTACACATATCTATGAACTATCGAATACTTACAGCAGAGAAGCCGTCCTAAACAGCTTGCATTCAACGTTCAGATACTACGTTCAACTAATCATTACAGACAATGCATACGCGAGTGTGAGTGTGGGTGTGAATGTGAGTGTGAGTGTGGGTGTGGGTGTGGGTGTGAGTGTGAATGTGAGTGTGAGTGTGAGTGCGAGTGAGAGTGGAAGTGAGTGTCACTGAGTGTGAATGTGAGTGTGAGTGTGAAGTGTGTGAGTATGAGTGTAAGTGTATGGGGTGGGGTGTAGACAACACACCTGCAATTCCTCGATTCCGTCGTTTTTGGCGGCAAGACGTGAACTGGAGAGAGAGAAGGGCACGTGACCGTCAATCGAAATACTAAAACAAGAGATTGACCGATGCAAAGCTAGGCCGAAACTCAATCAACGAGTGCAATACAATACCACAAGCGGATGGCAATAGCCTTAACCCTTTCTATTAGAAAACCATGCAACCACAACTGATCTATTAAAAAACCATGCAACTACAACTTATCTATCAGAAAACCATGCAACAACAACTGATCTATTAAAAAACCACGCAACAACAACTGATCTATTAAAAAATCATGCAACAACAACTGATGTATTAAAAACCATGCAACTACAACTTATCTATCAGAAAACCATGCAACAACAACTGATCTATTAAAAACCCGCAACAACAACAACTGATCTATTAAAAAACCATGCAGCAACAACTGATCTATTAAAAACCATGCAATAACAAATGATGCTGTCCCTGAGCAAGTGGTTCTAAACGGCTTAGTTAGGAAGCCAAATTCACCTTCGAACATAACTAGCTACTTGGTCACAATACCTTTGAGTTTAGTAGCCGAATTCACCTTCGAACATAATTAGGTACTTGGTCACATTAACTCTTAGTTCATAAGCCGGATTCACCTTCGAACATAACTAGGTACTTGGTCACAATAACTCTTAGTTCAGAAGCCGAATTCACCTTCGAACATAACTAGTTACTTGGTCACAATAACTCTACTGATCGTATCGCGTACCCGACAATCGAGATTAGCATGTGTCACCATCACAGAAGACGATACTCGCAAGCACGAGATAGTATGCCATCATGCACAAACGTACCACAATCCATGACCTAGGTGGTTGTTAAACACACTGAACTACAGATGACAAGACACCCTCAGTGCATGAATGACAAGACAACCCTCAGTGCATGAATGACAAGACACTCTCAGTGCATGAAGCCATGACCTAGGTGGTTGTTAAACACGCTATACTGCAGATGACAAGACAACCTCAGTGCATGAATGACAAGACACCCTCCGTGCATGAATGACAAGACACCTTCAGTGCATAAAGCCATGACCTAGGCGGTTGTTAAACACGCTTTACTGCAGAAGACAAGACAATCACCGTGCATGGCACACGCGTATACACACTTGACATCGCATAGGTTAATGCACACACCTCCTGAGCTTAACGGGTGCTCTAGTGATAAGACGTGAATCTGTACCAACACATGCCCATACGCAGATAACTGTGGTAGGCGTAATGGCACCTGAACATAGTCGGACATGCAATGTACACAATCCGTACATACACTGCACACTTGTACACATACACACATCAGCATTCGCAACCAATCAGGGTTCGGATGTCTAGCCTATCTACCCGCATACACATACACGGAGAGGTTGTCCGTACCTGAGTTTGGTAAACCCGGAGACATCCACCACAGATATGACTCCCAAGAACTTGTCTTCGGCAATGCTGTCTGGTCGTTTGGGCAGACGCTTCAACCTCCTGAGCAGATACCGTGGCACGTACGAGGACAACACCCTCAGCTTGCCTGAAGATACACCCCACGCAGCAAAGAAGAATGCACATGGACAGCACTGTCAGTAAGAGTTGGGTGCAAAGATACGTGGGATAGCAACACAATGGTGATCGCTACATAAGCTTGTACGTACAAGCTCAACAGCCACAGATAACAACCGGTAAACACATTCACGTACAAGCTCAACAGCCACAGACAACAACCGGTAAACGCATTCACGTACAAACTCAACAACAATAACCTGCAAATACATTCACGTACTAGCTCGTATGTAGCATACCAGATGCACCTGCACACACCAAGGCATCGTACATACCAAAGGGGTCCTTTTTGCCAAAGCTGATATCGAAATTAGCTGAGTGCTGAGTGCTATCGACGGTGTTCACATTCATATGACCCGTGCCTTGTGAGATGCTGCAGACCCACGGCGTGAATTGTTGGTACGGCATTTCAGGTGTGTGATTGAGACGTTGGAGCTTAGTACGACAATAGAGTGTTGTACGACAAAAGTGGTTGTACGACAATAGAGTGTTGTACGACAAGAGTGTTGTATTTGTACGACAATAGAGTGCTGTACGACAATAGCGGGTTGTACGACAATAGAGTGCTGTACGACAATAGAGTGTTGTACGACAATAGAGTATTGTACGACAAATAGGGTTGTACGACAATAGAGTGTTGTACTTGTACGACAATAGAGTGTTGTACGACAATAGTGTTGTACGACAATAGTCTTGTACGACAATAGTCTTGTACGACAAAAGAATGTTGGTATGACATCTCAGCAATTGGATGTGATGTGATGAGTCTGCGCCAAGTGCCACTGACGTTCATCCATTTCGCATTGTCTGTGTGTAATTGAAGGCTGTGTGGTGCACAATACCTTTGCAACCATGCCATTCATTTATATACTTGAACCTTTAAGTAGTTCGGTACCTGGACATTAGATCGGCACCATGCAATATCATATGACTTGTGCCATGTAGAGTAATGTGCAACTCCGCGTGTAGGGCCTTGTTAAGCAATAGGTACTCCGACGTGCTGTCCAGAAATCAGGACCAGCACAGGCCAATTCTTTTGCCCAGTCTCCAAACGAAATTCAAGTAGGCTTACTTCTTTACAAACTCATATACACGCATATATGGGCAGTACAAACTCAGGTATACGCATGTATGGGCAGAAAAAACTCAGATATATGCATGTATGGGCAGTATAAACTCAAAAATACGCATGTATGGGTAGTACAAACTCAGATATACGCATGTATGGGCAGTACAAACTCAGATGTACACTTGTATGGGCAGTACAAACTCAGATGTACACATGTATGGGTAGTACAAACTCAGATATACGCATGTATGGGTAGTATAAACTCAGATATAAGCATGTATGGGTAGTAGAGAGGAGAAAAACACGAATAGGAAAACTATGACAAGGCCAAGTGACAAACAGGATATTCATACCGCAGAGATAAAATGGACACATCAGTAGGCACCAAACACGCAACAGGTGACTAGCACAACACGTGCACAGATACCAAACAGATGCACACATGAAACGCACACCGCACACGCACGGCTAGTGATACCACTGAGTCTAAAGCAGAGGAAAAAGTGGCCAATAATGGACAGTAGGTGCGTTTGTTGTTCAATCAGAAGTTATTCCTATGAGTGCGAATGAGCATAGCAAGCCTACACTCGTCTTCAATAGGTGCCCACTTTTTGAAACCGACACAATGAATTCGCATGGTTGTACAACAACGCACACGGACGTACAAGAGCCTATAAACGGACACATAAACATACACGTGATATATATATATAACTATATATTATATATATATGATGTATGTATGTATGCATGTTAGTATGTATGAATATATGTATGTACCTATAAATTTATGTATGTTGTGATGTATGGATGTATATATATATATATAGATATATACATACATACATACATACATCTTGCCATGCCATACATCAACATCACATACATTACATACGTACATACATACATACATGCATACATACATACATATATACATACACATACATACACATACATACATACATGCATACATGCATTACATGCATTACATACATACATACATGCATACATACATACAACACACATGGCGTGCGTGCATACATGTGTTGCGTTGCGTACGTACGCACGCTGCGCATACATGCATGCCATACGTACATGCATACATACATCCGTACATACACATACATACATACATTGCGCATACATTGTACGTACGCATATTGCGTACATGCGTACATACATGGTAACGTAATAATGCGTACGTAATGCATTGCGCATATATGCACATGCATACATACATACATACATACGTGCGTACGTTACGGTACGTGCGTGCATACGTACATGCACGTACGTGCGTACGTGCATGCGTACATTGCCATGCGTGCATACATGCGTCATTATCAGATCACATGCGTGCGATACGTGCGTGCGTGCGTACGTGCGTGCAATACATGTAATGCATACGTACATTGCTGTACATGCATTGCGTATGCGTGCGTGCGTGCGTTACATACGTGCGTGCGCACGTACATGTACATGCATGCATACGTGCATATGGACCATACGTGCGTGATGTTGGCGTTACGTGCGTACGTGCACCATGCATACGCGTGCGTGCATGTGCATGCGTGCGCCATTGCATACATACATACATGATACATATCATGCATACATATGCACATACGTACATGCATACATACGTATACATACGTACGTGCATTGCATGTACGCGCGTTAATATGCATACGTGTCATGCGTGCACATACATGCATACACGGTACATACATGATGCATGCAGCGTTATTGCCATACGTACGTACATACATACATACATACATGCATACGTGTGCCATACATACATACATACATACATACATACATACATACATACATACATGCATGCATTGCCATTGGACATACATACATTACATACATACATTACGTACATTGCTGCGTACATACATACATACATACGCATACATATACGTCCATACATACATACATACATTACATACATACATACATACATACATGCATACATACGTACATACATACATACATACATACATACATGCATACATACGTATTGATACATACATACATACATTACATACATACATACATTACATACATACATACATACATACATATGTATTACATACATACATACATACATACATATTAAAGATTTATATTCATAATATATATATATATGTCTGTTTGTGTGTGTGTGTGTGTGTGTGTGTGTGTGTGTGTGTGTGTGTGTGTGTGTGTGTGTGTATGTATATATGTATATATATATATATATATATATATATATATATATATCTATTCTTGAAAATCTGTCTGCTCTTGAACTGAAAACTGCTGACGATAGTATAATGTAATTAAAAAAACACGCTGAACTGTGCACACCCCTCAATAGCATTCAGTCTTGTAAAACTCGCGAACTTGCAAACACAGCGATATGCGATTCATACAAATGGCGCTAAGGCGGAACAGGCTTACAGAATCTCATGTCGTGAACTACTAGAATGAATATTTATGTGCATATACTAGCGACTTTGGTTGTGACTCAAGTCACTTAACATCGTGTTCAGGCTCTCATACATATTCAAAAAGTGTGTGTGTCTCATTGGTTTCCTGCACAAATACACCAAACATACGAGGTTAGTCGACCGTCAGCATCTGCTTTCTTAAACAACTCGTCGACAAACATGCCCGAGCTCGTCATTTTCACCAAGCCATCACTCCTCAGTGATGCGGCACTGTTCGTGCTAGCCGTATTTAACCCCTCGGACTGGCTGCCCACATCTGTATCATAGCCACTACTATAGCCGGCAGGGCGTGGTGCGGAGCTGTTTGAATTACTTGGTCTACCTAATGCCTCGTTCTTGATCATTTCCGGTCTATTTCTTAACCTAGTGTCTGTTGGAGTAACCACTGTAGCTTCTGCACCGCCATTCGCTACTACTGTAGATGCGGGCATGCTTGATGCCTGTGTGTGCACTTTGTGTGGCACGTCGACCAGGGGCGTGTCTTTACAACTACCAACATTCTCCACGGCATTGATCCCGCTGGATTTTTTGAGTGGTGAGGTCATCGGAAACAACGGTGCTAAACGTGCACTTCTCAGTTATTATTCAATTGAGATTGGCGCTGTATAACTTTATCTAGACCGGACCGAGCAAACCGTGCGACACTTTAGTGTTAGAGCGATTGCATCACTATCACTGCTCATTCAGGGAGCGGGTATGCTGGTCTCCAAACATTCGTTAATCACATACAAGCGCGATGGCCTTGATCTATCACATCCGCAAGGGACAGCAATTATCAGCTCGTGTCTATGTATGAGGATGTGATGATACAACGTGGATGATAAAGGGTGTGTGCATGGAATGTACTATAAGGTGTGTATGCAACTAGCTATGTAGATGGATAGCTGATTAAATATGATAATATGATTCTTGGGATTTTTTGCGTGTTTGCGACTTTTCCATTTTCGGGACGTTTAGCGCCACATAGAAATTGGGATCTGAGATGTTATCAATCCCTAAATTTGAATATTTAGAACGGGAATGTGCCTTCCAAAGCTCTTCTATTGAATTTTGGCGTTCCAAAATTCAATAGATGCAATATTTTTTAGGATTTTTTTAAGCGAGTTATTTATGGATTCAGCTGATAAGCGCCTTCGCAGTATAAATACAAATAAATACCACTTCATCAACAATTTTCGGTCGTGCAACCATTCTTGGCCAACTGATCAACCCGATCATGGTTTGAATACAGCACCAACTATTATTGGCCGCACACTCCGCTCACACAACGTCACCAAACACAATTTCTATGTGCTGTAGTCAGTGTAATGGCAAACCACACGCATTGGAAAGTAGAATATAGGGGGAACATATTAGGAGTTCTTCTGGCCGGCAACATCTATTTCTGCTGATATCCGCACACACATCATCATCTGAAGAAAATCAACAGAAACTGTGGAGTAGACACTGCTTCTTGCAAACCCGGTACCATACTTTGAGCTTACAGCTTAATATATACAACACGGTAACACCGGCATATAGAAGTACCCATGAAAAAAACCCCGACGATGTTATGACTCCATTGGTTGTCGAATAAGTTGCTCGTATCCTATACTGTTGTTAAAATGACACTAATTGTACGACAACTTGTTTCAAGCAAAAAAATGTGTTCATTATGAGTTAGTTGCACTAATGGACAGTTCCTCGTGGTGTTTTGATGGCAGGTAGTCAGCATATATTTGTATCTTTTTTTGTTACTAAACGACGTTACTGTGATTCAACAATTCAATTTTAATGTTGAATGTTCTCATCTCTCATACAGCTTGTAAACTTCATAATTTATTTACGCTCCGTATTCCAGTCAGCCTACTAACGTATGATCTTGTAGCGGCCAACCTCAGAAATATTTATAGACATCAGAATCTGATCAGCCAAATCACAAAACACAACCTAAGATTGAAAATCGCTACGAACAAATGACATTGATAAAATAAAAGTAATTCATCTTGTTTAATCCTTTCGACCTATTGTTATCGCATCGATATAGAATCTGAACACAACTTCTTGTGTTTAGAAGTCGTCATCCGAATGTACGACAGCTCACTTAAATCTGAGTGACTAACTAAGCGTCGCCCTGCCACACATGAAGACGATGAGTTACCACAGAATTTCAAACATGTGCATATTTGAATGTTCTGTTAGCACCTCCTGCGCTGAACTTGACCACAATTCTGAAAAGAGCTTTGTGTACATACGCCACCGATCAGTTAGGGCTCAACTATATCGTGTCATGTACCATCCGAGACTAAACAAAGCACACGCCTGATCGTTTCTGCCCACCGTTAGAAACTATATCGCTACTTGACCACAATGTTTCTAATTCGGTGAAACAAACACGTAGCACAAAGCAAAGGCCACAATGGCTAGCTGCCGTTTCACACAAGGAAAATAGTGCACAAACTCGCAATAAGCAGATATCATCCCAACCACCTACGTATCAAAACACACACAAATCATACATTGGTATGCAAACATGACGAGAATTGAACCGCTACAACTTTCAAAGCATGAATGATGGCGAGAGGGGTGATTCTTCTAGTAAATCATATTGTAGCCCTAGTCGCTACCATGTACAACTTTTCTACAACACTTTGTACATTCATCGCTAAATTAGCACATGAAGGTCTGCATATTCCATTACGATGTTGATATCGCATTTATATATTCCAACCTTGATGCTACTGTCTACCTACACGCACCTGATGTTGCATTCGAACTTAGTGTTTAACCATCAGGAAGCGTGTTGAAACTCAAAAGAGGGCATATTGGTCGTAAATAGGCTGGACGCCTGTAAAATAAGGATATCGCCAGCAAATTACAAACTCTCGGATTCAAAGCTAGTGATGCTAACACAAGCAAAAATGTAATATATGTTTACTCTATGGCGATGAAGTTGTACCTGTTGCTATTAACGCAACTCTGATGCTAAACATGCCTATGTAGAACACATGCTATCTACTTTCAACATTACAACTGACACTTTCTGTCCTCCCGAACACAAACCCGGGAATGACATTCATCAAATAGAATACCCACATACTTGCTCTCCTCTTGTAGCTTGGTGATATCCTTTAAGTAGACTTACATTGCTACGTGCTCTGTGTCGAAAGATATGCCTGCAGGAGTTCGACGATAGAGTTTTGTATTTGGGATTTGTGAGCAAAACTTACATCCTCCTTCTTCATATGGTCTATCTCTTCTGGCGGATTTGAAGCGGAAGTACCTGTCTGTCCAGGGGGGTGGCTTCTCTATCTTTTCGACAGACCAGTGGATACTTCACACAGAATCTACGGTCGACCCAGACCGCGTCATGTGTAGAGTCTACAGAGATACAATTATTGTTATCGAAAGCATATCAGAAGAATTTCTTAAGTTAAGAACTAAAGTTCGCCGCTGAAGTATGCGTCAGCGCGCAGTTGTAAACTTCGATGGAAATTACTAGGTTTCAAACTATATTAAACTAAAATAGAATTTAGTCAGTTAGGATTTAGCAATGGTAGCTTGTGTAAGAATGATCGGGACTGCCTCTTGTTAAGAGCCTAAATATCCTCGATCACACAGGGCGTACCTCTAGCTGTTCTTTATTGAATAATTTTCACTAGAAGTACTAAGTGTTCATGACCACATGCCTAATTTGTAGATAGACATAATAACGTAAGTCACGTTAATACATTAGCTGATATAAATAAAGTTCCATCTGAAGAAAAGTTAAAAAAAGAAAAAGACTTATTGGATTTTGGAGATTGGCGGGAGGACCAAAATCTATAAGTAGTAGTTCGGAGATTATAAAATTTAGTTTATAATATCCTACATCTACTAATGTCTCAAATAGGTCCAAGTAAATGAGTCATACCAAATACTCAGGCTATTGGAGCCATAAAAGTGAATTTAGAACACTTTGGAAATATTGAAAAAAGAGCTTGTACTAAATTATTTAAAATAGAAATAAAAACCAATGTATTATTTCGATTGATCTTGATATTTTAGACTGACCGGAGGCCGTATTTCTACATAGCCCCCAGTAGCTTTTAGAACTACGAACGTACGTTAAGATACGATCTAGTTGGTAAAGCGAAAACCAGAGTAAAACGGTTTCGGTCATGACTTATCGAGTAAGTATGTGCCTATATGTACGAGTTCAAGATTCATGTTGTACTCTATGTCGGTTAGTATTTGGTCCAGTAACCATTTCCGATGTAGGCGCCTTACGTTTATTATTTGGTAAGGTAATAGCCAAAGGCTGTTCTTCATTAGTAAGTAAATTTGAACAATTTTCTGCACTGTTGGTAAGCAGATCAGAAAGTTTAGTCACGTAGGAAATAGGTGGCAAATAGGGAATTTCAGATCCGTCAGGGTTTGTAGTCACCTGAGGAAACCCTTTTCGTTTATCTCGTGTGTTCTTATGTAAACGCTTATGCCATTTCTTATTAAAGATACGAAGAAAGTCGCGAGATTCACGAAATGCATCGGAGGTTAGCCAAGCTACTGTCCCATCCATGAAACGGGTCTTGTAGTAAGTGTAACCGTCTTCGGATGTTTTGTTAATTATATCTTTGACTTGTGACTCCATAACTGGTATATCAGAATCAAATGAGCGAGCGAATGAGAGTTCGGAGGTAGGGATACGGTGAGTGCCTAGATTGGTTGCGCTAGTACCATCAATGTTATTCACTTCGTAAGTATCACTCTTCTCATCATGGTAGGAAATAACAAAAGGTCCTATCGTCTTAGAAGAGAGTTCGGTAACGTTGGCGTTTCGATTTATAATGTTAACGTAATCGCCGACTTTGCACTGAACAATGTTCTTAGTGTTATTCCATCGGTCATACGCTTTAAGTAGGACACGATTCTTGTGCTCGAGTAAACAGGGGTAAACAACGTTCTGCATATGCTCAATCTTTTGTAGCCACGGGGTAATGTGTTTCTCGGGAGCAGTTTTATCAAACGTTGCTTGTAATTCACTATAGCGGCCAAAAAAATAGTGAAACGGGAGTGTTCCAGTTTGAGGATTCATGCAGTTATTCATTTGAGTCTGAACCCATTTCAAATGATAAGGCCACATATCCTCAACGTCGTCTAGTGCGGTACGCAAGAGTTTCTTAAGTTCTCTATGACGTGTCTCATTTGCACCCTGCGTTTGAGGTTTGTAAGGAACACCACGCCTATGGGTCATGCCTGATACGAGTATAAGTGCCTCCATTACGTCGGTACAAAAACTCACTACCGTTATCAGAACATAGTACTCGGGGAAACCGAAGTCATTAAAGACGTGATAGCATAATTCTGCCACTGTTTGTGGACGTTTGTTCGGTATTGCATAAAGCAAGTTATAGCCCGAAGCCACACATAAGAAATGACAGATATATACATCGCCAGTATGCTTGGATCGCGGGAGTTTAACCAAATCGACTATGACTCGGTGCATCGGTTGGTCTTCTGTCACACTTTTTAGGGGTGCCCAACCGTATCGCTTGATCTGGTTCTTTTCACAATCAGTACAGCGTCGGTATACTTCACGTATGGTTTCTTTCAGCGCCGGGTGATCAAGCCCTGCACGAATAGCCATTTTATAAGTATGCTCATATGCTCGATGCGTTAAATTATGTATAATTTTAACTCTACTTTCGAGCTCCTCTAAGTCAGTCAGATTCTGCGTAACGCTGGCTGGATGAACCATAGTCCTGTTGGAAAGGGCAACCTCAGTATCAGGAGGGGTAGAGTCTTGAGATACATAATTGACAACATTGGATTGTTGAAGTATCTTCTTCAGTTGTTTCGCAACTCCTGGCTGTTCTTTCAGCAGCGCTTTAAGTAGTCGAGTGCGAGCTTCAGGTTCTCTTAGAGTTTTGAGTCTTTGATCCATGGCCTTAGCTAGTTCCATGTTTTTACGATCTAATGCCGTTTCAATCGGCATTACCTCGACTGCAATCTTGTTGGGTGCATGTGTTGTACGAGTCTTGAGCTTTTGTTCAAACTCTTTAGACTCCTCTAGTTTAGCTAAGAATTCGGTTGAGGGTTTCCACTTAGTGGTACCTGCAGGACCGATGCGACAAACAATGGTGTGTTTCCAAGGCGTCTTCTTAATAGAATAGGATCCCTGATACAAGAACGTGTCGATTTCACGGTTGACATAAATAGGTTTGTCTTGAATCATATTAATTAAATCACGTATCCATGGGTCGGAGTTACGTAAGGGACAACACAGCTCAATGGTAGATTTAGTAATATTAACATAATTTAACAACTGTGCGATAAGTTGACAAGGTGGGTTAGCCCACGCATTATGCTTTGATAAGTCAAGCTGAAATGCATCACCTTTAGGATGAGTCAACGACCTATATTCAGAAACCTGTTTGTTATGTTCTGCGGCGAACATATCAACAGTAAATGGACCCCATCGTGATTGAGCGAGGTTAAACCATTTTTATTTAGCATCCAATCGGTTGCTAATAACTCCTTGACTGTTTTCTGGTAGTCGGGCACAAGTCGAGAGAGCATGTCAGGAAGATGGTTATGTATTCCTGGTATGTGTGTTATATTAAAAGCGAACTTGGCAATAATGTCATGCCAGCGGCTCACCAACTGTGAATCAGGGTTCATATCTTTTAAGTATGTTAAAGACTTTTGATCACAGGCGACAGTAAAGTAACTTCCATAAAGGTAGTCTTTAAACTGTCTTAGCGCAGTAACTATAGCAAGGAGCTCTTGTTTAACGGTAGGGTAATTCCGTTGACTCTTATTATAACTCTTGCTAAAGATTTGTATGTAGCGCGGTTTACCATTTATCGTTTGGTAAAGCACTCCACCTACCGCTCGATCTGAAGCGTCGGTTGCTACTTGGAATGGGACACCATCCACAGGGTACTGCATGATGGGTGCGTCCATTACTTTACTTTTGACTAGTTTAAATGCATCATCACAATCTTTAGTCCAAAGCTTTCCCAAAGGTCCTTTGTGCAGCCGTAGGTGACTGAAAGGCTTTAAGTAATGAGAAAGATGCGGTACCGAATCCGAGAAGAAGTTAACAAACCCACACACAGAGTTCACATCTCTTCCAGTAATTGGTGTTGATAAATCCAACAGAAACTGTTTCTTGCCAGGATCAATTTCTACCCCCTGCTGCAGATACTTTTGTAGCCAAGTAAGTGTATAGTATCTTTAGCAAAAGAACACTTGTCTTCGTTAATCTTAAGTTTAGCATGATTAAGTCGCTTTAAGACTTCTTTTAACGAGTTTAGCATGTTCATGTGCTGTCTTTGTAAAGATAACTATATCATCTAAATAGACTGATACGTTATACGACAGGTCCGCAAATAGTTCCATCATTAACTTGTTGGAAGAAAGAAGGTAACATGTGTAAGCCTTCAGGTGCACCTTTAAACTGGTGCTTCTTACCTTGTCAAGTAAAGGAAAAAGTATTTCCTATGAGGCTCATATATCTGTAGTTGATGGAATGCAGCTTTTAAGTCTATCTTGGAAAGATAGTCGCACCTCCATTTTGCGTAGTATCTCGCTTATCTTAGGTAAGGGAAAACTATGTTGCGGAATTAGTTTGTTGATTGGCGACAGGTCTAGTACTACTCTTGTTTTACTAAACGTACCATCAGATTTATATTGATCGACCGCTAAGAGAGCTAAGTTAACTGGGGTTGCATCATAATTGATTTCAATTAGACCCTGTTTTAACCAATCTTCGATTCTCACGTAGTTATGAAGGACACTTTAACTTAAGAGAAGTCGACGTTTTGTTAAGTCAAGTCTAACGTACTCCATTAGAGAACTTAAACATACACCAGTCAGTTATTGTGCAATATTCCTGTTTTGTATAATTAAGTCTATAATTATATCGGTGAAGTGCGGAATCATATCCTTTGCTTCACCTTCCGGAGGTTTAGGTATCTTTAACATATTATCATCTGACTGATCTTTATTCAGGCTCCAGCCCATTAGGCAGACCGGTGAGTGTTAGCACCTAAAACTGAGAAGATCGGTTATACCTATAATTAAATCGTACTTCACAGACATGTCGGTAACGATTGGGTGAGGTCTTCCGCTTCTCTTCTATCTGACAGCATTATGTGTGTATAGTCAATGGTTTGTTCGCAAGTAGTAGCTTTTGCCATTTCCCAAAGATTAAATCAGTTGTTTTGTTATGGACAGTTACATTCGTAGCGTGAGCTACTCGGCGTGAGATAGCAGAGACTTCAGCCCTGGATCAAATAGTGCCATAACTTTTTCTCCATTTACGAAAACTGTTTGAAAGATACGTTCATCTCCTTTGGTATAGATCTTGCTCC
>LUCW03000414.1:130000-138464 GCA_001586965.3 Sphaeroforma sirkka | reverse complement strand
TATATTCACATAACATTGGATATCCAAATCAGTATATTGTAAATTTATATATTATATCTTTCATGATTATGTCTCAGGACATCTTGATTTCTTATATTCATAATTTTTTGCGCGTAGGACTTCGTCGGTCACAGGAGCATCTTAGACCCTTGCTCTGGAAAGTATTACTGGGACAACTTCCAGCGGACACTCGGATCTGGCCGAAGGCATCAGTAGATGTGAGTTATCGTGTGTATTTGGGGATTTTGAAAAAGAATCGCGATGGAGTTCAAGACTGAGAATTCTAATTTTCTAATCGAAAGAGTTCGCCAGATACAAGTTTTCTCGTATTTATATGCTTTGTAATTTTTCCGAGTCCTGAACTGTATGATGTCTTCGAATATGGATCACCGTGACTCATTTTCGAGCGCAGATTCCTAAAGTGAACCTGACAAAGCTCAGTGCTTGTTATTCAGCGCGGTAGCATGTAAATCTATTAATGAATGGAAGGGTCTTATCAATTCTACAACCGTTCCTGGTAACAGGATCGGGCAGCGTATAAGAATCTGCTGGCAGACGTGATTACACAGCCGGTTGACGAGGATGGTTCTGCGAAGTCTGATCATGTAGGTTGCCGTATAGTTGATTGAGGGTTTATGGAGCGTGAGAAGGTTCCGGTTGTGTCAGATGTGTGTCTTTGTGCTCCTCAACTGTTACTTATCTTCATTTGAGCGGGAATTATTTGAGTATCGTTTGCGTCGCTGTATCTGTCAGACTAGCAACGCACTATGATATGTTAGCGAAGGTACGGCATGGGCGACTAGTGGATTGTAGGCGCTGCAATCGCTGCTTGATAAAATACCTGTTAGGCACTTCTGGTGTATCCATTTGCACGTATCGCAGACTCATTGCCAGCGTAGGGTTTCAACGTTCTCTGATTAGTGTTGTGCTACTTCAACTCTCACCACCGGCAGCCGCTGAGCAGCAATGATGATAGCAAATGGCAGCAATACCTCAATGACAACAAACTTATAAATACGATCCACAAAGACATACGGCGGATCTCGTCAGACTTTGCCTTTGTGCGAGAGTGGTCAAGGTGAGTATCTTGTGCCTTGCGCTTGCGATGTATCTGCTTGTGCACGTCCAAGTTATTTTGTCATAGTAAGTGATTGGTGGTCGTTGGGAGAAGGAAGGACGCTGCGCCTTGCGACTGTCATTCGTACGAGGCGTACTGTGAGTGCCCTTCAACATTATGGGACGATGCCAAGAATCTCGGCTGCTGATACAGAATCAATCTCCAACTTCGGAGCTTGCGACCGTTTGGGATTAGCCGCACGCAATATTGTATATCTTTATAGATAGCTTGTCGGAACCGGCTACTCTCGCACAAGATTTGACATTTTTTTTGTTATCATACCCTGCAGGACACCTCCACCCATACCAATCCCGTTACATACGAGGCTAGAGACTCACAGTGAGAACGAGTTATCGCCGTCTCATTACATGTACAGCCCCGCTTCCACACGGAACGACACTGATAAGCAGCCAGCCGCCGCGGGCGATGCAGACGCCCTTTCAACTGCTGTTACACCTACACAACGCGGAAGAGGAGAGAGAAATGTAGTAGACACTGACACGGAGGCTGTCCGAGCTGCCAACGAAGAGGGCAATGGGCAAGTTATGGATAGAGAACGGCGAGAAAAGCACTGGGAAGTAGTGGAAAGGATTCTGTTTGTATATGCAAAGACCAACGTGGGTGTCGGGTATGTGCAGGGGTTGACAGATCTGGTGCTACCTCTCTATGCCACCATGTCACTTGCGACGGATGAGCAGGATCACGTGACTCTGCCTTCGAGTGAGTCATTTGATATTGCCACGACGAAGACTGGTAACACACCGCAGAGTTCGCCTCTAGCTAAGGCCAAACACACCGATGATGAGGCAACCCCCACTGCCACGCCAATGAAGATGGCAGCACCAGTCTGCCCACACGCAGAGTGCGATACGTTCTACACCTTCACCATGCTCATGGGTGGACAACGCAACAACTTTATACATGCGCTGGATGATACGGAGCTGGGTATTACTGGCCTTATAGAACGTGTATCTGTCCTGCTCAAGGCTAAAGACCCAGAGCTGTTCATGTCGCTCGAAGACAAGGGCCTGCTGCCACAGTACTACCTGTTCCAGTGGTTGTCGTTGCTGTTTACCAGGCAGTTCCCCATTACGGGTGTTGTTATGGTATGGGATCGATTGCTGGCCATGGACGATCCCTCTGACCTCTCTGTGTACATGTGTGTTGCCATGGTCATGAATCTGCGCAATGTACTGATTTCCTCAGAATTCAGTGACGCCGTCACCCTGCTGCAAAACTTCCACACAAACAATCCCAAGCGGCTCATCAAGTTCGCTTTCAGCATGTATCTGGCCGACGATCATGGTCGCAATGTAAGGCGAGTATCAGGTGATCTTCTTGAGCGTGCTTTAAGCTCCAGGGGCTCTTCGGCGGAAAACAACGGCAGCAGCCTAGAGAGGTCAGAGTCCAACAGCAGTATGTCTTCCAGTGGTCGTCAGTCACCTCTGTTCGGTTCTCTGTCGTTTGCCGGTGGATCTACCTCCAGCACAGGTTCGTCCACCACATCACTGAAGAACGCAACCAGTTCGGCGAATACAAGTGTGGCCGGTATGATGCAGGGCTTGAGCTGGGGGTTCACAGCCAAGCTCACAGCCGCAAGCACAAAGCTGACCGAAGTGGCGGGCAGCGCAGGCCAGCGGCTGCAGAGTCTTGCCACGTCCGCAACAGAAAGCTACAGCGGGGGTAGCTACCCAGGGAGTGATTCTGTACAAAATAATAGCCGGGGAGCCAGGCTGCAGAGAGATACTCGCGCAAATGCCTATAACCGATGGACTCAACCTGCCAAAGGCGGGAGTAGGGAGGGTCCGGCGAAGAGTCCGGGTGCGGGCAGGGCGCGCGGTGTGAGATCTGGAGACCAGGCAAAGGATACAGAGGGGGCGAAGGACGTACATGACATTCAAAGCAGCCAAACCAAGTCTAAGGGGAGCTCTACTTCGCATTCGAAGTCCAACAGGCAAAGCGGCACGGGTGGCGATAGCCATAAATGGGACAGTCGGAAGAGTACTTCAAAGATAAATCACGAGATCCCAATGTCGGAGATGAACGAGGGGTCTCGCGGATCTGGCGGGAACTCCCAGAAAAGTAGTGGTATGGTATTGGGTATGGGCTCGATGAACGCGCAGGGTGACGAGCTGGTGGACGGCCTTTACGGTGACTGGCGGCGTCGTCATACTTCCGAAAACTTTGAACTCGCGTCAAATACAGAGGGGCGCGGCTATGTGAATGATACTCATAAGTACCACAAAGATAGTGGGTTTAGCGGAGAAACTAACGATGGTGTTAAATTGAGTTTTAGTGACGATGATTACATCGATTTCCCGCCTGACTTGCACACAGCCAGTTCGATAGAGGAGAACGTTTTATTTTCATTTGGGAATGAGGATGACGAGCTGAGCGTGGAAGAGAACGATGTACTAGTTTAAGTGTAGTGCATAGCGATTGTATCATATGCCATAAAAGAGATATAGAAAAATTAAAACACTGAACCACTGTCAATACAAGCCATACTTGTGGCGCGCTTAGAGTGATTAAAGATAAATTCTCATTGATATTTACTATTTATTGCATTCTCGATGGCTCAACTTCCTTGAATTGAAGAGTTGTGTAGCTCAATTGCTTTGATTTTCCGAATAAAGGGTTCTTTTATTTTGCGTTCTCGCAACATCTCCGCACGACAAATCATCAATTAATCAATTGGAAGACTTGGTTTGCAGTTTAGATGACAAGCAGGCGTCAAGGTGTGCTATTCTACAGCATATCCCTGTTTCACCACCCGCTGATATAGCAGTCACTTCTAAGGCCTACGTGCACAATAATGTAGGTCCGGCACTGCCCTATTGCCAAAAAAATGTGGATATCCACAACGCTTGAGATATATAGACATGTTTTGCCAATAATTGGCCGAGGTCAATATTGATCTCAGCTGTGCGACTACACATCCACACGTATTGAAGCCTATAGATATAAACAGTTCAGCTTGGTACCTAAACGGATGTCTGCTCTTCGGAATCTGCCTGAATATCGCAGACCTGTCACTATACATACACTTCAGCACAATCGCAACATTTCTTACCCAATTGTCGATTACAAATACAGGCTCAGATCGTTCTGTGTTGCTAATTGCCCACGAAAGTGTTTTGCCTGCACTTATTCGCAGGATCAGTTAATTTGCGATTGGTTCTGTATGAACGAATGTTCTCTTCTTTTCCACCGAAGACATCAGCCTGAGCCCTACCCCACTGTCTAAGGAACTCCTTCTTCTTTAGTCTGGCGGAATCAGGAGCTGGCTTGTTGTCCAGTACAATCTACAGTAAGGACAACAGCAGTTGATCGACGTCAGTATATGCGACGAGCTACATAGTACCGGATTACTTTGCCAACACACCAACACGAATGTACATGCCACACAACTTGCAGTCCAGTTTCATAATCGCTTGCTGTGATTAAATATCCGACTAGCATAGCAAAGGTGTATTGAAAAGATTTAACTACTCCGCACCTCAAAACACAAGATGTGGGAAATTATGTTTTTGTAGTTCTGATAGATGAAGCATTTACCAAATAAATTGCTACTGGCATGTCGTACGATACGGGATAAGCAATTATACCGATACTGAATGTAGTATGGTTTCCATTCGAAATCTCGCATGATCATTTTTATCACGAGCGCTGCGTTTTTATCCTGAAAATTTGTGCACTCGTCAGTTCGATTTATTAATTGCGACACACTTACCTGAAGTTGTTGAATACGATAAAGGTGCTTCTCTTTCATCAGACAGCTATGAGTACAGTCCAGCTTATCATCGGTACGACGACCGAGGACATCTATGCGACAACGATAGATGCAAAATTCCGTGAGAAAGATAGACAATTCAACATTGTACACTTATAGACGATTTAGTTACTTGTTCGTGAACTACTTGTTCGTGAATAGCAAGACAGTAGCATACAACAGCATCGTAACATTTGCATAAACAAACAAAATATATTGAAGTCATCTATGAACATACCGCGGGGACCCAAACGGGCGAAGGCATCCCACAACGGTGAAATCTGTAGAAGATTCTCGCGTTGGAGAGTTTCCAAGCGTGTCCGCAGTCGATCGTTGTATCTGTTGGCTATCTTAGATGTGTTCTTCCATGTCTAGATAGCGGTACATAGTATGTTGTAAATTTTCTGAGATATGCGTGTAAGACGCACGAAGATTTCTAGATTTGCAATATGAACTTTCGGTATGTGAAAACAATTCCTATTTTATAAAATATAAAGCGAAAAATGAGAAGGCCGTAATTCAATAGTATATGAATGAATAGAAGATCAACAAAGCATTCAAAAGAGGCTGGAAGCTTACATCGATATCTAAAGCATGGCAAGTGTCCCGGCCTTCCCCTTTTGTGTCCTCATCTGGAGGTATATATACTCCCCGGTTGAAATATTGCGGCTCAGACTCCACCCATATCAGAGAAGCCTGAGGTCTTAATTCGTAAGTTGGAGGCGTAGTTACAAGAGATAATTCGCTCATAAAATTGTCTACCATATGCGGTTGGTGGCGGGAAAACTAGCTGTAATCACTCACAGTAGCGCGGAATAGGGGTAAATTGGAGCGATACAGCAAGACTGTAGAGTATTGTTGGCGTAATTAGAAAACATATATACCAAGGGGTTTGACTAGATTCTCAAAAATACGGCACTTACTCGTATTTAAGTTCATGCAGCAAGGCTTGTAGTTGCTTCATTGAGTAATCGAATGGACCTGGACTTATTCGATAGTGGATTCCTGATTGGAAATGATGGACCAATATCACTATTGAATACGTCGTTCACCGTACTTGCAAAAGATCATGTGAATCAGAAAATTCAGAATTGCTACTCACATTCAGAATCTTCAGCCAGTGGTACCTCGAAGTAATGCACAAAAGCATACAACCATACCGAAATTAAGTATGACGACGTCATCCACAGTGCTGGACGATAGAGCCTGCCCTAGGATTGTGGGGAGATGGTGTCCGAAGTTAGCGGTTTTATAGTTGACCCAGCAGACCGTGGCACCTGTTGACGCCCATCCACTGCAGAAACCTCTGTCTTGCTTGATGCCCTCACTCACCATTACATCGTACGGATAGTCCCACGCCTGTCAAATAATATGCAAGCCAACAACTGAGAATTTCACAGAAGAGCTTTTACTTGCGAAGAACACGCACAAGTTCACTACATTGAAAAAGAAATACACGAGGACTAGATATCTTAACATATCAACGTTTGTGACTGCGTACATAAATATATATAATTGGAAGGCACGAAGATTGAAATACGCAGACATTCTATAGCTGAGAATGGGGTCGCATCATCGATTTCTCTTGCTCATTTTCACATTGCTAATGTGTCTTGCCCAAAGTGTCCATGTACATTACCTCTGTGAGGAGTGCTACAAGCCCAATCGCCGCGGATCTGTGATAAAAAACGGCATGAAACAATCAGTAGACGAGTTCTCCGATAGTATTAGTTGGCATTTGACAATTCTGGCATGCACAAACCCAGCCGCTGTGTAATAGAATTCGCTGTGTAATAAATTCGATGATGCTGTGTAATATATATATATATATATATATATATATATATATATATATATATATATATATATTTGTGGTTTGTGGGTTGGTGACCGCGTTTTACTTACGGATCACTACCGAAATTGATTTAACCGTCTAATGTTTGATCTGATCCTTTATTGTAAACACAGACTGCTTGCTCGTAAATAAATTGCAGATCACAGGTGACATACCTCATAATAGAATCTCCGATCATGATGATTCGACGGCCCGCGAAGCTCTTCGCATTCACTGTGGGTAATGCACAATCCGGAGGTAGATAAATCTGGAGCGCTTCATCGTCATTCACGGTGCAAAACTCTGGATATTTCAGCCCGAACCGTTTGTAACACTGTGAGAAGTAGTTTTTGGAATATAACAACATACATAATTTCAACTTATGAAAATCTCAAGGTGAAGGAATATGTTAAAGATTTATGTAATGCTCCCCTTTGGTGTAGTATGAGTGGATACAAGCATGGTGTATACTGATGTTGTACAGCTGACTGATGAGATATGCGTATAGAGATACAATTTACCGCACCCGAACCTATAAGATAACTTAAACATATGCGCATTGGATATCCGTACAAAGCTCACAGCAGAGGTCCATACCCTAAAGAAACGGAAGACTTATGTAAATATAGATGCACGCTAAGTACCGTAACACAGATGGCAGCATCAAAATGCGCAAAATTCGCGCAGTAGAATTCGAGACTCTGTCTGAAGATTTGATGTTAAACTTACGGGACGAAGCGTCTCCTGATAAAGCTTGCGTGATCGAGCTCCTAACCAGTATGGGGTTCCTTCTTCTTGTGGAACTGCGACCCATTCCCCTCTGCCAATCAAGGCATCTGTATTGAGAAGTGTGGAATACATACAAATTTCTAAGTGAGCTGAGACATTTAACTTCTTAAGCTCGACGGGTGCTTAGCGTGATAGAAACAAGGTATAATACATCGCTTTGAAAGCTTTCGTTAAGCAAGGCACAATACATCCCGCTGAAAGCTTTAACTAACTCGTACGGACACTCATCCGAAGGCAAATTATTGGTGGAGAGCTATCGCTAAGAGCTGCGCGATTTGAACCTGACCTGCGTATGTTGAATAGCAAAATGAGTTCAAATGTATTTGGTACAGATACGCACAGATTGAGTGTGCGTGAAGTATCCTGATTTGCTCGACGAGCGCGACTTGGCTGCGCACATAATGGACATTTGTCAATTGCTACATTTTATGTTGTCATTTTGTGCTAAAACTTGGTACATAGTTGTATGCACTTCTTACGGACAGAAGCCAACGATTTCGGCTTCTAATTAGAAGTGAAACAAGGAAATGCTAGCATTCTCTTTTCAAATCTGACAAAAATCTAAAATTGAGTACTTTTACATACAACTTCAAATATTATACCACCGGCTTCATCAAACATATAGCCACAGTCCACACGCACCGTGGCAGGTATCGCACAATCACTCATTAACGCACAAGTAACATGAACATTGCATACTTTCAAGGTCACGGATTCCACAAATTCTTCTTGTCTGTCGCCTTAATAATATTGCCTCAAGCGCAGTGTTGTTGTTAGTATTATGCATTAATACTTCGATACTCTTTGATTGTGTTGCGTTTATTGTATTTGACGGTGAGATACCGTTATCACTGGCGGTGCCAATTTTAGTCTGAGCATTCGGTTTGATTTCTTTTTGAGCATCGATTCCACTAGTACCCATTTTGTTTACACGTTGCAAACTATTTGAGTC
>LUCW03000414.1:107500-125000 GCA_001586965.3 Sphaeroforma sirkka | reverse complement strand
TACTTTACTACTTTAAAAAACAGATATATACATATATATCTATAATATATATTCACCACACTAGAGCAGTGGTAACCTATGACGAGAACTTCCACGTTGACTAATGGCTACTTACTAACTGTCATAAATGGGCGAGCTCATAGCTATAGAAAAATACCTAAGTAGATCCCAACCCAACTGTTTGGTGTGAGATCGTATGTAGCTTGTACTTCTGTTACCCAACGATATTAGTTAAAACAAGAGGACTACGAATTATGCGATGAGTATGCAATGAACAATACATAGACTCTGAACACACGCGAAGACCAATTAAAAACGTATTGTTTAGCGTTGCAGACTTAGAGATAGCTAGCTCTGTGAAATGAGTAGCATAATACGTCGTACAAAGTCGGCACAGTATGCCAAACCCATATATGGGTCGGTCGAAGATGGGTTGTTTTGTAAACACCGGAGGAAACACCTCAATAGTGCGGTGAGAAACCGAGCGAAGGAATTATGCACCAAAGCAAGGTTTGTTAAGAATATGATTTGCATTCCTTGCTTGTATGAGTTGTACGATTAGTGAGCTCATATATTCACTTGATTGATCAATAAGCACAACTCTAAACGCATGCCCATGGATGTAGCGCTTCCTCTGTACGTCAATAGTACTTGTTTCTGTATATATGCGTATGAATCATATATATATATATATATATATATATATATGTGTATGATATATATATATGTATATATATATATATATGTATATTTTATATATATATATATATATATATATATATATATATATATATATATATATATATATATATATATATATATATATTATTATATATATATATGTTACATGTATATATATATATATATATAAGTAATATTAATATATATGTATATATATATGTATTAATATATATATGCTATATGTATGTATATATAATAACAATAATATATGTATATAATATAATTATATGTATATATATATAATATGTATGTTTGTTTGGCTTGTATGTGTAATATTGTAATTATAATAATACATATATATATTATTATTAATATGTGTGCATATTATATGCATGTTACATGTTTACGTAAACATGTTGTATAATAATGTAATAATAATAATATGTATGTGCTATGCATCATGATTATATGGGATATGATGCATGTAATGAATGCATGTGTGTAATACATGTGTTTTGTTTTATGTTTACATATATCATATAATGCATGTATAATATATTGCGTATTACAATGTAATAATAATAATATTATATATTATTAATATTACGTATGCATAATAATACATAGAATATATGTACGTTTTGTATATATACATAAATATGCGTATGCAATCGCACATGCACGCATGTATATAATAATATTATGCTATTATGCAATGTTATTATGCATATTGCGTAATAATATGAATATATATGTATAATGTGCCCAATGTAATAATAATATATATAATATATATATATGGATATATATGTATGTAATATATATAATAATATATATGTGTATTTGTTTGTGTCCATGTCTGTTCATAAAGATCTTAGCGTATAAGTATATATGTTTATATATGTATGTATATATATAATATATATATAATATATAATATATATATATATGTATATATAATAATAATATATATATATATATTATATATAATATATATTATAATGTCATCATATCATCAATATCAATATATATATATACGTATATATAATATGTAATAATAATGTATCATGCCATCACGCACGCATATATATATATATATATTATATATATAATATACAATGCATAATCACACACGCGCACGCACACGCCCCGGACGCGCACTGGTAATATATATATATATATATATATATTCATGCAGATATGCGCACACAAACATCCACCCACCACCACGCATACGCACGCACACATGCACCAACGCCTGCCACACACACACACATGCTTATACACCGATTACACACACACACAGACGCATATACATATATATATATAATAGATATATACACACACATACACACTCACATATATATATATATATATATATATATGTATGTATATATATATACAATATTATATGTATATTCATATATATATAATATAATATATATACAGTCATATATATATTGCATTTACCTATCTATATTGATATCACTTTACAGTCCATGAAATACGTATATTTGTATATGTATGGTATTTGATTTTCCTTTCTACACTACCGCAAGCATGTGAATCTACTTTGTTTTTTGTGTGGTATGAATATGCGGCATATGCCTTTTCCTTAGTCAAACAATCTTACTTTTTTCTGCGTGGTCGCTCTCTGTTCACAGATATATGTGCTCTGATGAGGAATGTCCAGCTCCGGCGGGAGACGCGCTACACCAGAATGGCTGCTGGGTGTGCGTGGTTGAAAGTTGTGGTAAAGTGTTTTGCCACAAGCACAGAGGAATCCATGCGGACACCACCGATTGCGCACATTCAATATTCTATAATCCACATGCAGCGTATGTATACACGTTGTTCTGTAATTTCAAGTATATTGTGATTGATGTCTATGTTATTTGTTTCGTATCCGTTAATTGTCACTTTCTCTATAAACCACGCAATGTCAATTTCTGAAAGTTTGCATTGTGTAGCTTGTAGTATATGGTGGCATGCAATGTCTACTGCGGTATTCGTAAATGCGATGTGTTAAATACTCGCATCCCAGTGGGCGCAAGATCGAGAATTTTCAAGCTACTCTGTCTGTGTCTTCTTGTATATGACGTACCATTTGTTTGTGAAGTAGTGCTTGGCTCAAAATGAATAAAAGCAATCCTCTTAAATTCATTGTATACTCCTCTATATCGACACGCTTGTCTAATATACATATATTGCTTGACTAGAACATCGTTTGTCGCGCACACACGCACTCCTATCCCTCACCAACATTCTATAGTGATTCATCACGTGCAAGGTATGCAATTACCTACTCTCACTCTGTTGACGATTTTCGCCAAGCTTATTCATAATCGTCATAACATGTGTATCAAGCACATAATTTGTATCTGGCGCAAATGTATTTCTCTCACCATTTGCAATACTATCCCACTACCAGGCTGGATTGGTGCTATGTGTGTGATGTCTGCGACAGGCGGACGTCCTCCAGCGGGGTAGGAATCGCTCGATGTGGAGATATGGTATGCAACCTCTGTGTGTGTAACCCCTGTGTAGCCTCTGTGTAATATATGTGTAACGTCTGCGCCGGGGTGCCCGTTCTGTGGTCCATCTGTGTCTGAATTATATCTAGTATCCTACCCCATTTTTTCCGCATTGGTTGCATAGAGATGCATCGGTTGGGGGGGTTGTGTAGCTGACATTTTTGTATGTTATGCTGTGTGCATCGCTCTTTGTCCTAGATGACCGCAACCATCATGTCTGTCTGTTTAAATTGTGCAAGTTGTACCTTCGTTTTTGGCTACATCATTCGGAACGAAACTCTGCTTAGAGAAGCACTTCGCATGGTATATATTGAAACTTGGCTAGGCCCGATCTCACAAGCACAACCAGTACGAGTCACCCCATTCGAAACGTTGTTTTAGGTATGTCAGCATGTCGCTATTTGCCACTGTTTAGCAATACACCGATTCGAGTCAATATGGGACCTGGACTTTCACTCACAAGATAGTCTTTGCTGCTTGTGCTCAACCCAGGATACGATATATAGATTGGAAGCCAATCTAGCCCATTCGATGGGAAAGGTGGGGCTCGTGAACCTGGGAAATACCTGCTATATGAACGCGGCAATGCAGGTATCTTTGTCCCGAGTGACTGTCACACGCGATCGCGAAAGTTGTTGGCTATACTTGGCTATCAGCTTACTGACTTTAAAATCTACCACCGTCTTCGCGTTTTATCTTTTGACACACCGTTGAGTTGTAGTGGGTTTGCAGCCACAGCTCACGCTTATTGCCAGGCCTTGACACGAATATGCCATTGCTGCACTATCAAATCTGCCATCCCTGGTACATGTCGATATCACACTAAGGCAAAGGGATGATCTATCTTTTTACTCGTGTTTCTCCTTCTCACACCAGGCCTTGATGAATTGCGACCCGCTAGTTTACTACATCCAAGATTGTTATGACTATCTCCGCATCATGTCTACATTCAAAACGAGGACCTTCCGATCGCAGAAAGCAAATCCACTGTTGCTGGACTCAATGGCTGATCTCGTAGACATGTATGTCTGTGTTCCGCGCGCGTGAAAAACCATTCGTATGGAGGTTGAATACGGTGGTTGCCCTCCCGGCTATGTCTCCATTTCATACTTTTGATAATATTATACTTAAAGGGACGTGCTGGAATGGGCTTGTGTTCGTCATTCTGCGAGATATGGCACATGTGCTGCCATGACTACCATCCCGCCGTGCTCTGAAGTACCTCAAGTACAAATACCTACAGTATTGACTACAGTGCCGATGGAATATGAGTATACCGTTGTTGTGCATTATCCCTCAGCCACAATCTTCGCCATAGAGTCCCTTCTGGCTCACGCTTTTGACTTGGCCACCATTTCAACATCACATGCATGACGAACAGTTTGCTCGTCTCACCTTCTCACATGTGTCGCATTGGCTCCTGATTAATTCGCGCAGGTATTGGAGCGATGACCCCCCACGTGCGCTGGTACCAAAGGCCATTTTACGTGACATTGCGCACGTGAATAGGATGTTCAGTGGTTATGCGCAGCATGATTCACAGGAGTTTATCGGCGCTCTGCTGGATAGGTGTGTTGTCGCTTGACGGTTCTGGTAGAGCTTCCACCTGCTTGCTTCTGAGTATTGATTCGTTGCATCACACATAATACAGTATTGGCAATCACTAGGTACGATTGGTTGTTATATAGCCTATACCACACTGTGTTCTCATTTAACACTGATCTGTTCCTTATCATAGGCTGCACGAGGAAACCTTCCGCCCGCAAAGCATGTTGCCAGACCTGCATCCACACGCAGCTGCACACGCAAAGCGCGCCAAAAACAAGCGCAAGAAGGTGCCACACAGAGGCGCACGAGCACCCTCCGCACGCAATCAGTCCATGATCAGCGATCTCTTCGAGGGAACCCTGAGGAGTCAGGTATGTAGGTGTCTGTTGTATATACATCACTTAGTACAGTCGCGGGCCTGAGTGTTTGGTTGTTTTGAGCGAGGATTATTGTCCCTGTTGTCATAGAAGGCTTATTGTTCCCGTTCTTCAGGATTGCGCTAGCCGTTGCTGGGTCATCCTGGTAAGCCTGCATATGCCCATCATTGTTTGGCGATGTAGTGTTACTGTGTTTGCAAACATTCAGCTCCTCCTCCCTGTCGTTCTCTTGCGTAGACTTCTATACACAAACGGTTCATAGCGACCACAGCAATGCCACCAGTTGCTCACATACATTACTAACACTCGACGACATCAATACACAACCACAGGTTACCTGCCTCACCTGCGGCAACAGTTCTTTCAAGTTCGATCCCTTCATGACAATACCCATCGAAATTGGGAACGCCTATAGTAGTGGCTACGAAAACGAGGACGGCATGTGGCAGAGTATCAAGGGTGTGGCCACTGAAACATACAGCTGGATGACTGATTGGAAGTCACTCACCCTGGAGGAGTGTCTGGAACGCTTCTGTGAGGTGTGTGGTTTAGGCAAGTCTCGCGCATGTGAATGGTCTGCGTTATTTTATATGGGTTCAATTGCTTGAAAGACGCTTTCTGAGCCTTATACGGTAGCACAGCAAAGCGATTATGGCCCGTGCATCGGTATAGATGTACTTTGTGCATGACTTTATACGGAGGAGGGCACCTTGGTCGGCGATGTGTCTTCTTGCTCGTGCCAACAAACTCAAAAACATTATATCCGGAGATATCGTAGACTTAGGTCAGTAATACGGTTGTGATTCTCGTTCTCTACAGGTGGAAAGTTTGAATGGGGGCAATCGATACCGGTGTACCAGCTGTAATGATCTCACGCCGTCCACCAAGAGCCTGAGATTCCATCACCTGCCCGAGATACTAGTATGTAAGCGTTCAGTGTACAGAGACAGTGTACAGGGGCTTGCACGTGTGGTTTCTTCGCATCTGCACTACACAATAGTCTACACACGTGATGGGTCTATTCGGAACATATTATCGTAGCTTGTAGGCCGCGAGTCTCTGGTTGCGCCAGCGCAGTCCCATTGCACTGGCACAATTCACGTACGCAATCTAGGGGCACGAACGGACACAGACGCTACAATTATCTCCACAGTGGTACATTATTTCTAAACTTCTGCCGTGTTGCTGCCTCCACAGGTAATCTGCTTGAAACGGTTCAGCCACCATTCATTCTACAGCTCTAAAGTCACCACTAAAGTGAACTATCCCATCGCGGGTCTGAACATGGACCCATTCACTATCCACCACGAGACACCGATGTCCACGCCCGCCAACAGCCGATCACACACCCCCAACCCACAATCAGACAGCGCATCCAGTCTCGCGCGCAAGGCGATGAAGAACGCGCAGCAAACAGTCCCGCACACGGCAAATAAAATGGCGAGTGGCAAAGTTCACGCCGACGGCCTAAAGAAGAGTCATTCAAAGGAGGCCAAGGCCAAGGCAAAGACAAAGAAGGCGACAGTGTCTTCATGCTGCCACACATCAACGCGGCAAACTAACACAGACAAGACGAGGTTGGATGCCAAGCATGGTAATGGCGTTAGGACAAGTACAGGTTCTAACAGTGACGTGGGCGAAACGCCAGAGTTAACAGGAAGAACGGAAAGCCATGCAACTATACACTTCCGCGAAGACTTTGACTCGGGATCAGACACAGACGGAGATCTGAGTGCGGAAGAACAATGGAAGCGAGATAAGCAGGAGATGGAGGCCAATAACAGGTGTTCCAAATACAATCTCACGGCAGTTATTAACCATAGCGGAGGCCTGGGTAACGGGCACTACATTGGATATGCGAGGCATTTCATCAACAATGAATGGTTCAAGTACGATGATTCTCATGTCACCAAATGTAAAGAGAGTGATGTAAAGAAGGTATGTTGGCGGCAGAAAGTATGAGATTGTGTTAGGTGAGATACCTTTTGATACATTTACAAATCTATATATTTATATATATATATACATACAAATATATTGCATACATACACACACACACACACACACATATATATATATATATATATATATATGTGTGTGTGTGTGTGTGTGTTTGTGTGTCTGTGTATGTGTCTGTGTATGTGTCCGTGTCTGTGTCTGTGTTTGTGTCTGTGTCTGTGCGTGTGCGTATGTATTCTCAGGAATCACACACCACATACTACTGAGGTGTATCACTGGTTTATCGAATAGAATATTACGTTGAATGCCTGGTAGTCCCACTTCTCAGCTGCTTCCATACAAGCATGGACAAAAGATAATTAGCAAGCATCCAATGCCACATGTACTGGAAGGTGATCCGTGATTAGTATAGTATACCTATCTAGATCGTCTGCAGCATTTCTTTACAGAAGTTCCCGCGCCTCAATTACTTTGTGATCATTTTTATTCCAAGTATGCTTGTGCATCTACGTGGTATGGTTTTGGCCTGAGTATTATGGTGGAGGTATCACCACGTGACCGTCCGTTCGACCCCTCTTTTTTCCCTGGTTGGATGTTGTAGTGTTTATACTTCTGTAGTTACTGTGCAGTGAATAGTGTCTCGATGTCCCTGCCGCAGAACGTCTGGGGTGCTCATTGCGACATCTTGCAGACTTCCGCTTTTCCTGGATCTCATTCTCTTATTTACCTGTGCTGTTTGTGTATCTACCCCGCATGTTTACCGCGTGTGCGACACAGGTGGAAGGATATGTACTGTTTTATCAGAAAGACACTACCCATCGCAGCGCCGAGCGACTGACCATCATGCAGCAGATCCACGCCATGGAAATGGAGGACGAGAAACGAACCTCCGACACCAAACCCTCAACTCAAGCCAGTAGAAGTGGTACCACAAAGAACAATGTTCATAGGAGCATGAGTGCGCGTGCAAGTGCCAATTCACGCGCTGCAGAGGCGCAGACGAGCTATTTGGTGGCACGCACGTGGTTCACTAAATGGCTGACGGTTGCTGAACCAGGGCCTATCACAAATACGGACGTGTTCTGTAGGCACGGTGGGATCACACCGCAGTTGGCCAGTACGAGCGGCTCCATGTGTGTCCGCGTTCCAGCTCAAGTATGTATGTGTGTGTGTGTGTTGACGTCGCACATTGCGGGCTTGGTCTTGGATTGCTAGGTGAGAAGTTCTATATTGTACACGACATATACATGATCGTCTCTGCTTCGTATACTAGTAATCCTAGGCATACCTAAAACATATGCGCGATAATATCTTGCGCCGCAGTTGGCTTATGCGAGTAGTACCACGTTTGTTCGAAATCTAGCTCATATGTTTGATTGCTTCAGCTCTGTGTATTATGCGCTCGTGGTGCCAGTGTGAGACAATGACGACAGGATATACGTGCATGTCTGACTGTCTACGCCTGGTAGATACGTGTATGAATGTGTATTCGTATATGCGTAGTCGAATTATATATCAGACAATCGAGAACGCTACTGTCAGTGTCGCTCTCATTTAGAATATGTGTATTTGTCTGTGTACTGATATGCTATGTCCTTGGCATTCATGATTTACATCCGAATCGTATGCGATTTACTGCTTTCCTGCGGTGCATTGCATAAGGCACACACATTTCATCTTATCGGAACTCGTCTCCGTTCAAGAGATTGATGTTTTTCGTCGGCGTACGCTAGGAAACCCCTATACAATTGTAAGAGTACGTGCTTAGGTTCTCTGTGGTTTCGAATGCAGGTGTGGAACACGTTTGTCACAATGTACGGCGGCGGACCAGCTGTCATACAACTGACGACGTGTGTGACGTGTGAGAGGGACTATGTGCGCTTACAGAACAGGCGAGAGTACGAACGAGACGCTGTGCACAGACTGCACGACGAGGACACGCGCGAAAACAATGATATACGCCGGGGAGTGCTCTCTGAGGTAGACAACAACACCGATAGTATGGATTGCATCCCACAGAAGCACGCCGCTGAGGCTATGGAAGTGGATGATTGTGCGCATGATACGGAAAATCCAGTCAACGACTACATGGAGAGCCAAAGCACGTCCGATGATGCGGTGCAGAAGAGTTTCTTTCGCATGGACTTGGGCGATGACGGAGATGGCTCGTCACCTGGGGCGTACATATCCCGCATGTGTAGTCAACCCCCGTGCCACGCCGGCTCACACCCGCACACTCCGCTGGAGAGTATAACCGAGAGCACCGGCCAGACCGAACACACCGAACAACCGAATGCACAGGCCGCAGTCGAAGCGGGTGCGCGTGTGACGTGCTACTACATGGTGCCCATATCGTGGATGAAGCAATGGTCGGAGTATACGCGATCGTTCCACTTGCACGTACAACCGCCGAGAGCCATAGACACCAGCTTTCTCATCAACAGGCAAACGGGCAGACCGAAGACGAACATGAAGAAAGGCGTGCACTACGATGTGGTGGGGCGCAGAGTGTGGGCGTTCCTATGTCGTCGGTACGGGTGTGCGGAGGGCAGCGTGCCGATTATGCGCACCAATCCATACCTGTAGCTGATTAGACAGTGAGACGCCGTGAGGCTATTAGATACTTTGCATGCGTTGCGCGCGTATACACGCAAGAACAAGACCAATAAAACCTAGTTTCTAGCCATTTGATGATCATGCAGTCGGTTTGAGACCACGCACTGCCTGCATTTTGATGAAAAATGCTGCTTGAAGAACATCTTTGGTTTCGTCCTGTTTTTGATCATATGTCGTTGTGCTCATGGATCATATCTTATGGTGTTGGGAGTTCAAAAGTACAGCAAATTGCAGGGTCAGGGTGCACGGGGTGGAAGCCACTATTCGATGCCCAGGAAGCAGACGAGATGGCGTATTGCGACCGAGCCCTGATCAATCCATTTATTCATTGGGAAATGACTGCTTAAAATTGGTGTCAACTAGTTGCATGTGCCGAGATGTCGATATATGTTGAGTACCGAAAGAAATTGCGGATGATCGTTTGGAAGTATGGCGAATATATGCCCTGACGTCTGCCATATCCTGCCTACTATAAAATATAAACCAGCCGGTAATGAGCAATGATACATGCCCCCGGCGTGTACTTCTCTAGCCACACACAATTCTATGGGTTTTTGATACTATCTTGCGAAGCCGTTAGCCAGCCCACAGTGTCACAGTTACCAGCAAATTGACCATGTTCAGTTCAGCTCAGCTCAGTCAAATTGGCTCAATTGCCTGCCCACGTCCCGCAGGTGGAGGGGAAGAACAAAAGTACTGACAGTGCGGACCAAATAAAACACATATATTGCAATCCGTTCAAACGTACGTATTTGTAACCGATTATCTCTTTACAAGATTTCTGTGCTATTAGAGCCTTATACTTAAATACATCCATATGCTTCGCGGCACATGCGCGTCAAAATGTGGGGTTTATACGTCAATCAACACAAAGAAAATATGCAATTCTAAAAGATCAGTGCTTTCCAATTTCGCCACGGATCAAGTGCAGTAGCAAAAGCCTGAGTCTGAGTCTTGGGGCTTGACAACTCTTGCAGGATCATCTCCAATTGTAGTTGACCTCGCATCGGTCACACATGTGAATAAAACGAGTATTTACCAAGTTAATCTTGTGGTTTTACTGTAAATGGGTCAGTGCAAATAGCATACATAGGTCATCATGCACAGTTCAGATACCGCCTGTTTCTCAAAACCCGAGTTGTCGTTTTAGCATAGGCTCAACGACCTCATTTCGAGACTATGTCAGAGTACATTTCTATACCGCATCCATGGTTGGAAAATCAGTGCTCGATCATACATGCGTTCATTTCCGAATGCATGTCAAGTCAAATTGTATATCCTCATTATCAGTAGCGATAGAGCAAGTTCGATACCTGTGGAGGACCCTTGCGCCAGTACATGTCACAAACTCACTACCTATCCGAAGTGCGGACCACAGATGTTACAATGCTCCTCCTTGAGGCAAATGGACGAATACTTCACTTGGAGCTACACTTTTCAATTCTGATTGATCTGTGCAAAACTTTTGCAAAGACATCAGCACTTCACGAAAGGTGTAGTGATATATATATGCGTTATTTATACAATGTCTCGTGTGCTGCAATAGTAATATCCATGCAGCGAATATCTACACTAGCTCTGACATGAATATTCTTTAAGCAAATGTTAACGATGGGTCTCGAGATATAGGATTCCAGAAGTACGAGAAGTAGTCATGAATCACATACAGCCCCCAATGAAAAGGAGAGTCAAGTCCCAATTTGGGAAGCTTGTCTCTATTCCTGGTGAAGTATCCGGAATTCAGTGGTATGTCACCTTCCCTGATATCGGTGGTTGTCTTGTTCAACACACATGTTTTGTATTCGTAGTAGTCCATATATTTCATAATGTCTTCTATCACTTTCAGCGCGAACTCCACTTTCACAGTCCACGACTGATTCGTAGCCCCTGCAAGTTCGTTGTGGGAGATTGAACCGGTACATATGAACCCAAACTGCTCCTGTATATGCATCAGCATATATATATATATATATATATATATATATATATATATATATATATATATATGTGTGTGTGTGTGTATATATACATATATATACCAAAACATAAACATGAACATAAACATATATTTGTTGTGCGTGTACATGTATATATATATATATATATATATACACATATATATACGATCTATATATATGTATGTATGTATGCATATATAGATTTGGTATGTATGGATATAAATGTTATATATATATATATATATATATATATATATCTTTATATAAATATAAATATAAAAAATATATAATATATATATATATATATATATATTGATGTGTGTGTGTATGATATGTATGTGTGTAAATCTATATATCTATATATATATATATATACATACATTTGTACATTTGTACATACACACACACACACACACACACACACACACACACACATATATGTATATATATATATATATATATATATATATATATATATATATATATATATATGATATATATATATATAATATATATATATATATATATATATATATATATATATATATATATATATATATATATATGTATATATATATATATATAATATATATAAACATAAACATATATATACACGGTTACCGTCAAAGAACACTGAGGGGCAAGATAGAGATAGATACATAGCCAGATCCATCATATCGCCCAATGTACGGAACACTGCACAACTGCACAGATTCGAAGCTAACTCAAGTCCGGACCCTTCTTGTGTTGCACAACAACTCATACCTTTGTTAGAGTTCTAAACTATAAGTGGCCAAAACCTTCAATCACACCGCACTGGCATCGCCTCGATACGAAAACAACAGCGATATATGGAATAGCATTTAGTCTAACTCTGCAATAACATTCAAACTAGGACATATAAAGCCGTCCCAATAATACTTACCCAGCCCGTAGAACAGATTCGGCAGCCCAGAAAACATAATCGAGCGATACATAATACTATTGTTCACGACGAACGGCTCCTTATCGACGAAAACGTCGATTTTCCCGAAAATTTCCAGTGTCATGCCGGTGGCCGATACGATTACGTCAGCCTTATATTCATCTCCACGAGTCAAACGCAAGCCGTCTTCCGTAAACGTATCGATGGTGTCCGTTACATAGCGAATTTTACCAGCCTTGATACCCTGGAAAAGGTCGCCGTCCGATGCCACACACACGCGCTGGTCCCATACGTTGTACTTCGGTGTGAAGTGCTGGGTCACAACGTCTTCACCGACTTCATCCGTAGCGGCCTGCAAGACCATCTTCTGCGCAAAACTCGGAAACCTAGTCGTCGCACGTTTATTAGGCGACAGTACGTATAGAGTGTAGCGACATGGGTTTATCAGTCACCTGTTCATCACATAGAACAACAATAATATTAAAGCATGTTGTCAGGTCAGATACAATCACCTGACGAGTCAGAGTAGACTGCAAGACATACCTCGTCGCAAGCCAGTACTCGTACTGGTTCATGAACACCGAGACGAAGCGGTAGCATCGGGTGTAGAGTCTGAAGAGTGGTGGGAACCAACTGAGTAGCCTTTGCATCAGTGGGTTGAACCGGAGTCTACCGGGCAGGTTGACAACGTAACCTGGCGATCGTTGCACAACAGTAACAGACTTTGCGACGTCACAGATGGCCGGTGCGATGGTCACAGCTGGAGTGAGGAAGGATAGTCGTGAATATTCTCAACAGCTGTTATATACAAAAGCGATCGATAATTGATGACAGCACGTGTGTTGGTCAAGGTTGTCGTACACGCAGTGACGTGATCTAAGAGCAGTTGTACAAGTATTGACGTGTATGGTATGGACGGATACAGAAGCAGTATATAAGCAACAGCACTAGTCTATAGATCTGCACTATGTATCAATATAATTGCGATCTGATCTATCTGACCGCATGCTCTTATGCTGCTCAATCTGCTGTCATAAACCAACCATACGATCAATGTACTAGGACATACCACGATTTGCTTTATATACAAGCAAATTTATCATGTGTGCACAACATCTACGCCATTATTAGTGGTATGCACAAGACTTGGGGCAAAAACTCACGAACACGCACCAGAAGATCCGCTTCCGATGATAACTACATCCTTCCCCTCACACGAGAAGTTCTCTGGCCAGTGCATTGGTTGAATTACTTCCCCCTTGAAATCGTCGATGCCTTTGAAATCAGGGATGTAGCCTTTCTCTTGATCATAGTAGCCGGTGCCAGCATAAACAAACCTAAGAGCATGCACAGCCATCGTATACAGTGTAACAAGAGACTGGATTACCAACCAAACTTGACAGTAGGCTGGCACGCATGTAGAATGAATAGTACAGCGCCAGTCGATAGGTATCTAATTAGTATAATGCTCATGTCGTGTACTGGATAAAGTTGAACATGATCCAGGAGTGTCCAGCAACGAACATTGCATATAATTGTTCCACTTGCCTAGGGGTACTCGGCCCGACACTATTAGGTTAGCTACTCGCATCGATGCCAAAATCTTAACAGCTATAGTAAAACACTAACACATATCTTAGGCATATAATGTGCAGGTATACCTTGCAGTATATGTTACATCGGGATCTTCGGTGGTCGCTGTCCACAGGCACGTGGTTGTATTAAACTTGAGGGTTTTGATAGTTGTATTGTACGCGATCACGTCGGCGTCGAGATCGTATTTCTTCATCACACCTTTTTGGTACCATAAGATCTCCGACGCAGACGCTCGAATGCTCAGCTGTGTACACAAATCATTCAGAACAAGAGAATTTAGCAACACATTAATCCGACACTGTATACCCGAATGTACTTATTCTCTACAAGGCCATGATTGTGATAAGCATGACGTCTTTGTATTCTCTGTGAAAATCCATACGAATTCTAAATCGCAACGCTGTAAAATGTGCACCATCCTATGATAGATTGCTGATACAAATGCGAAGTAAAATCGCCGAAATATATATACCTACATAAGCATAAACCACCTGATAATATTCTTCACATATACACAACACATACGGGTGAAACGTGATAAATTACTTTTAACCAGCCATAAGCGATGTCATACTCAGTTAGATACATCGTACAGCACAGTTTAAACATACAATTTGTATCGCAGACCTGCGCCCAATTGTTTACCTTGCTCCATGGATGCCATGAATATGCAAATGACTGCATAGGAGAGTCGCTTCGTATTCCTGGGTACTTAAACAGATCCCAAGTGCCGCCATGTTGTGCTCGCTTTTCAACTACGCTGAATGATAAAGTAGGAAACTTTCTACGCATTTGACAAGCCATTCCTAACCCGCTTATTCCAGCTCCGATTATGAGCATGTCTACATCTTGCAAAGGAGCCATTGTGCTGCACCCTTCAGTATAGTATATCCCAACAAGCCAGAAAAGTGTTATATGTTCTTATTTTCTTCCATACAGATATTTATACATTTAGTAAAATATTGTAGTTCGTGACGACTCTCTCAGACTCTCCCTTTATATTTATTTACACAAAGAGTTTTATAAGAAGGCACATATGAGAGTTTATAAAATCGAAGGAAAATATGAAACCCTAAAGGCCTTAACCCTAAGACTGACGGTCGAAGTTTCAGTCTGGGACTCTGGGAGCCTGCGGGTCTTCATGATAAATTTTATTTTATTTTATTTTTTTTACTTACACATTTATGTACTCTACCAATGAACGTGGGACTAAGGGACTATGGGTACATATTGATTACATACTCGGTATTTATCTACGATTCAGCCGATTCTGCATTGTTCGTTCGACTCTTAGAGTATATTATTTTCCTCATTTTCACTCTCACTCCACTGAGTTTCTTTCTCTCTCGGTCTTCAGTGACTCTCAGTCTCAGAATACTCCAGAGGCCGAGGGTCTGATGACAGTGATAAGTGATGAGAGTCTGTGAGACTGCGAGTTGTCTATGACTCTATGAGACTACATATGTATGAATATAATATATGATTATGTATGACTGTATGTACATGCTTGTAGTTGTGCAGTCTCTCAGAGTCACCAGTCAGTCAGACTCAGTATAGTCTCAAAGTTTTTAAAAAACAAAAGTTAAAATTCACTCGTATTTACTTTCTCGCTCTTTCTCTCTTCTGCGTCTTCCCACTTCTGACTTCTGAGTCCCAAGTCCTTACTGTTTTAAGTTCTGATCGTAGTATTGTATTTCAAAAGCATACATACTACTCTGCGAGTCTGCAGTCTGCAGTTCTGCCCTGATGAACTCTGCAGTCTGCACAGTCTGTACTCTGTACCCTGTACTCCTGTAATAGTCTGTAACTCTGTACTCTGTAGTCTCTCTGCACAGTGCACTTCTGCAGTCTGCACGGGTCTGACGGTCTGCAGTCTGCACGCTGCACGCTGCAGTCTGCACTCTGCACAGCAGGTCTGACGACAATGTAACGGTCTGCAGGCTGTGACTTGTGATTTGTGAGGCTGTGCCGCTGTGAGCAGTAGCCGTGAGGCTGTGCCTGTGGGCTGTGGGCTGTGTGCCTGTGTCGTCTCACTGTCGACCTGTCGTATGCCAGAGAGTGTGACTGACTGACTGTGCCATGGCCAGTGTGTGACTGAGTACAGTTGTAAACTGTACTGTGTCGTGTGTACCTGTGTGCCAGAGTGTGGTCAACTGGCCACTGTCAATTTAACTGGGGTCCAGGACTCCAGGCTCCAGCAGTGAGCACAGAGGGCAGAGGGCCATGATTTTTACAATGGGCATGTATTTATTTATATCACATGTTACATGATGATGAGAGACATGATGATGACTCTTCTCTAACAGAGCGAGAGTGTGTGTGAGAGAGAGAGAGACTCTGACTAACTGACTGAGTCTCCGCTGGTTTTTTAAAATTATTTAGGCGGTTCCCATAACCTTCTGAATTCCAAATTGATTTTTGTTTCTGCTAACATTTCCCCAAAAGAAGTAGGAGGAAGGGGTCTAAATATACCTTTTTTTTGTTTGGAAATATTCTCTTCTCGAAACCAGTCATATTATTACAAGAAAAAAAAGGAAAATTGGGTTTGGGTGTCGAAACCCTCGCATTAAATTTCGGGCCTATACCAAATTCAGTAGTAAAATTTTAGTAGAGAATAGACAAAATAATAGATCGGGCCAAATCACTGAAATCAGCAAAACCCCCCCCCCCCCCCCCCCCCAGGAAATAATATGTACATAGCAGAAACAAAAATGGACTTATTTTATAGAGACGACTGTCGAGACTCGAGAGTGAGTCACAGACCACAGACCAGGCCACCGGCCCACAGCCTCACAGTCACAGACTCTCGAGTCTCAGAGGTCCCCGTCCCAGGATCAATCGACAATCATCAAGGTCTCTGTGGAAAGATAATAATTTTTAAAGAAAGATTTTCGATGAGACCTCATCGGGCCCATCCCAGGAAAGGACCAGAGTGGCAGAGTAAATTTATTTGCCTTTTTTAGACACAATATTTGTATCTACATACGCTGTTTCTTTTTTTAAGACAAAACAAAAACAAAAACACACAATTTGGGTGTTTTAGACTTTTGTATTGGGCTATATTTTAAAATGCCCGCCGGGCCGCCGCTAAAAAATAAATATATTAATATGCACTTTGTTTTTTTTTTGTTTTTTTGGTTTTTCAATAAAAAACAAACAGAATGTTTTTTTCCTCACAAAACAATAGGTCCACAGTCCGTGGGCGTGTAGGGCAAAAGCCCATGACTCAAGAGTCCAGGACCGCGACCCGGTACAGAGTTGGCCCCATAGGAGTCATAGGACAAATATGGAGCATCTTTAAAATAT
>LUCW03000414.1:95000-105000 GCA_001586965.3 Sphaeroforma sirkka | reverse complement strand
GGTACATATACGTGTGTATGCATAAGGTATGCTTATAATAATAATATGTACATATATGTATAATAATAATATGTATACGCATGTAATTACAATGCGTATGCATACGTAGTATAATGTGTACGTAATATGTATATGTAATGATATGTGCATGTACAGCATTATGTGTATGCATATGTAATGCTTATATGACGTGTAATAATAATGTAATAACAATGTGTAATATATGTAATGCAATAATGCATGTAATATGTATGTATGCATAAGATATGCAATGTGTATATAATATGTATGTATGTATGTATATGTGTATATGTATGTATATGCATAATATGCATGTATGCATAAGTATGTGTATGTATGGCGTATGCTATAATATGTGTATGTGGCAATATATGTTATGTATATGTATATGTGTATATATGTACATGATGTGCATGCATGCATATGCTATGTAATATGCATATGTATATACGTAATAATATGTATATGTATGTATATGTATGTGTATATATTATATATATATATATATATATGTATGTGTATATGTATGCGTATATAATATGTACATCATGTATGCGTATGTATATATGTGTATCTGTATATGTAATCCCGAAAGCATATATGTGGTACATTTAATACATATTTTTGCAAAACGTTATAACAGCCTCACTGAAGCTCATTAGTCTCAACTCTCAACTTCTCACAGCCTCGCACACCATGGCTCACGCTAAATAGTAAATAAATAATTAAATACATATCGCACCCTCATCGTTGACATTTGAAATATATTTTTAACATTTAACGTAAACTGTTTTAAGAAGAGTATTGATCCGTATACGTTTCAACGCAAAACGCAATGTGGTTAGTGCTGGTAGCTGTGGGCGGGTGAATGTGAGGCATCAAAACTCGACGAGGGGGGTTGAGGTGTTCTGTAACTGTTTTGTTTTTTTTTAGTTTTTTTTAAATACATGCACATGTACTTTACGGGCGTGTATCTCAAATATAGCTGCATATATTGTTGTTCTTGTAATACACTAGTGATACGACGTCAATAAGCATGTCAATAAACCTCTACTCCTAGTGGTAGACTGAAGCGCAAGTGAGTGTATCTGTATCAGCGCATCTATTTCCAACAAACATGACGACGAAACATTCGGTTGGAGAAACACTTCTCTGCCAACACCAAGGCCAGATGTATGAAGCCAAGGTGTGTGTGTTTTAGTATGATATAAGCTCCTAGGTTATTGCAATCGCATATTCCTGAGTGTAAGAGGGGATATTTCAAAAGCTTCTGTTAATGTGTTGAAGAAAATAGAATATGAACATAGGTAATTTTGCACAGAGGACTCGCGAACACGTGCAGACATATACAGTATGTATATCAATCGTTCACATATTCGAGAATCCATCTGCATTTGAGATGCAGGGGTAGGGACTGAGGTGATTAGTCACACTTGTTTGCGTGCATCATGTTGATTATGTACGTATACATGTGTTATACGCTTTGACGCCTTGACACACGTCTGCATATATGTATATATATATATATATATATATATATATATATATATGCATGTGTGTGTATATACTTATATATATGTATATATATATATATATATATATATATATATATATATATATATATATATATATGTCTATACACATACATATATATTGCTATATATATATATATATACATATATATATGTATATATATATATATACATATTGTGTGTGTGTATAGACTTATATATATATATACATATATATATATATATGCATATTTCTGGCCCTCACTTTTTATGTATCGCTTGTATTATTTACATAAGTATAATATATATGTTTATATAGAAATTTATTCATATACATATTGATATTATATATATATATATATATATATATATATATATATATATATCTATATCTATATCTATATCTATATATCTATATATATATATGTGTGTATGTGTGTGATATTTGTATATTGGTATTATTGTTTTCATGTCCTTTCTTGAGATGTATATCTCCTTGTTTAGTGGTTTTTCTCTTCACAAGTTCTTTAACATGGTGTACCTTGGTACGTATAATAGTGTATATTAATTGTATCACAATACATATCATTGACTTGTTTCTTCTGATTGGATCACTATAGGTGAAGCAGGTTAGAATCCTAGATTCTGGATTACCAGAGTACTTTGTCCATTATGCTGGGTGGAAACCAATGTAAGTTGTATGCCTCCGAGACAATATAATATACGCAACAATACTTCAGTTTGTCCTGTAGCGTTTTTGTTGAGCACATCAACCCAAGCTTTCTAGTTCAAAAAGTGTGATCATCTCGCTGACGTTTTATCATATAGCCGTATTGCAATTACATTGTGACTTTCTCCTGTACTTACGTAGAACATGTTTTTATAAGAATGTGTACAAGGCTAGCAGGCCAGTACTTACAAGTTCGGACAATCATATCTGATATATCGTCATGGATATGCAATGTATACCGCCAGATGTTTTATCATTTGCCGCAATTTTCAAATATAGAAATGATATTGAGTTCTGCACTCAGCCAGATGTTTTCCTCGGATCCTTTCGGATTGTACAATATGCGTCCAACTCTTTCTGCCTCGTATTGCTGACTCCTTTTTCTGGTCTCGGGTGTGTCCTGTTCTTTTTCAGTTGGGATGAATGGGTAAGTGATGACAGGCTTGTGCTGCCGACACCAGACAATATGGCCATTCAGAAAGCGCTCAAAGACCAAGTATGTGTACTTAGTGCAAACCATATATTCAAAAACCTGATTTGGGGCTGGGTTTTGGCACTCTTTTCTCAATTGCAGAGATGTTGAAGTAGAGCACCTTTCACACACACCACGGCACACATCACGGTGGCTGAATGCATTTCTATTCAGTCTCACTGAATTCGGATTGAACACGCAAAATGATCGCTTTCATTTTTTCAATATCCTGTGCGCATGTGTGATCGCATATGTTATATGTACAATTACTGTGTAAATGATCATGTTCGTTCCCACTTTCCCAACTCAAAATGTCACTGCACGTCACAATGTCGGACATCAAGAGCTCACTAAAGCTCTCTGTGCAATTTACTAAGCGATTTGGCCGTCTACAAATTCGAAACGTATCATACGTGAAAGTAAGACTCGCTAAAGACGCATTGTATGGAATAACATTATTAGGCACGTGCAAAGCTGAAAGAGGCACGCCTAGAGAAGGTGAGAAAGAAACAGATACCTCGAGCCACATCGCGCACCGCCAAACTCGCGACCGCCCGATCGCTCACGCCAGGCATATCATTGGGACGTGTGGGCAAGAAATCGAATGCAGTGGCAAACGGCAAAAGAGTATGTGTACCGGATTGTGCCGGGCTTGTACTATAGCGAGAAGTTAAGTGTTTCGAACGAAGAGGTTTTAAATGTTCCCAAAGCCATTGCAGTTAAGAATCAAGGTCCACCCTGAGCATTGGTGCGCATGTGGAAAGACTTCTAGATTTTCATTTGGGGTGATCTTACGCCAGTGTTTGTTGCTCTGGAATATTTGTGCTTGCGGCACTCCATGCTGTCGCCGAGACTGATTGCAAGCAAAGCATAAGCTTTGCTTGCCTACTTGGATGCACGATCTATGGCATTGGCGACTTTATTTGTACCAGTCAATGGTGTATATATATGTGTATCGAATATTATATATAGCATATTTCTCGTTCAGCTTGTTAGATTCATGCTTCGGCACATTTTTTAAGCCGCTTTTTGACTTGCGTTCCGTGCCTACTTCACTCGCAGATCAAGCCCACGGTCATCCAAGAGCCGACAATCATCAATCTGGCAGACAATTTAATCGAGCTATTGGTGTACGACAAGCAGTTTGTTACTGATGGTCAGAAGGTACTGTGATAATGTGTTTTTATTTGCAGGCTTGAAATGTCGGGCGTTTCTAGTTTCTCTGGCCGGAGAAATATTCGCATGTTGTACACAATTGCGATAAACACCCCATGTATATGGTATATAGCGAAACCATGTATCACACACTGTGGTTAGAGCCATGTTTCACACTGTGGTTAGAGCTATGTATCACACTGTGGTTAGAGCCATGTATCACACTGTGGGTAGAGCCATGTATCACTGTAGTTAGAGCCATGTATCACACTATAGTTAGAGCCATGTATCACACTGTGGTTAGAGCCTATCACACCATGGTTAGAGCCATGTATCACACTGTGGTTAGACCCATGTATCACACTGTGGTTAGAACCATGTATCACACTGTGATTAGAGCCTATCACACTGTGGTTAGACCCATGTATCACACTGTGGTTAGAACCATGTATCACACTGTGGTTAGAGCCATGTATCACACTGTGGTTAGAACCATGTATCACACTGTGGTTAGACCCATGTATCACACTGTGGTTAGAGACTAACGCTGACGCGTTAGGATGTTCAATGTGGAGCAAGTAAGATGACCTCGCATATTCCATCTGTTAAACCTTGGACGACGGTGCCTGAAATTGTATACCTCGAGGAACTCGGCCGAGTCTAATTCGTCAAATATTCCCACACGGACAGTTGGTGCCTCTTCCACGCAATCCAAATCTGCTCGATGTTTTGGCGGGTTTTGAGAAGTGGCTTGAGCAAAATTCTGGGCCATGGTATGTGTGCTCCCCATCCAACGCATATTATAGACAAATTATAGACCAATTGTCACCCATATTATAGACCAATTGTTCGTTTCTAGGAAGGGCGCGGCTTTTTCGCTTACTGCCGATGCCGGTGGACATTGATAGATGCACAAAACACTCCTCTATGATGTTAAGCGCCTGTCCTTCTTAGAAGATGCACATGCGTTGGGGACTTGTGCATAACTTCACGTCACAAAACAAAACCCCCAGCAGTTCGTATCTAGCACCCGAGTCTGTACGACTACGGTGGATCGGCTCGTACGGTCTAATTCTCGTCACTCTTTTTATCATCATAGTGATGCGGAGCTGGCAGAGCTACAATCTGGTCTTATAGCCTTCTTCGACATGGCACTTGGGACGTATCTGTTGTACCCTTTCGAACGATGCCAGTATCGGGATGTCCTACAAGACACCAATTGGAAAACACTCGGGAGTGTGTATGGTGCAGAGCATCTGTTGCGCTTGCTCTCTGTGCTACCGGCGCTGATAGACGAGCATGACTTGGAGAAGGAGCAGAGGAATCCGCTCGTCAATTACTGCACGGATCTTGCGACGTAAGAGAGTCCCTTGAAATTATTGTTGAAATGATTGCGTGGGGAATTGTTTAGGTTTTGACTATAGCTGGTATTCACAATCGTCGCAGATATAGCCAGAATCGTGTACGGCAATCCTATAGTACCGTTGCACACTCTTTTTCTGATACCGATTGCACATGATAGTGTTTGTAGTGGGTGCATATGATATAGTTGATTGTTGTTCGTTCGGGCGTGGCTAATTTGTTAGAGCGCGCAACTAATGATTGCCACGTGATAAGAATACAGGAAGAATCAGGTTACGTAGTTTCCGTCATCCTCAAACGCATGTTCAATCTTCGCAACAGATATCTATCGTTGAATATCGACACTTTGTTTGTGAAGGAGTACCACAACGTCAACACAGCGTACACCCGGCTGTCCACTACGAGCTGAGTCTAATGGCCGTTTGGTAGTGTGCGTTTCATTCAGCACACTTGATCGCAGTCTAATTGGGGTTCGTGTGTACATTTGTTCAGTTACAACCATGCCATATATCTGGTACCAAATTACTCAGCCCTCTCTTTATACATAAGTCGCTGCGGCCATCAGCTAGTGTCATTTACACATGGCATTATGTCTTTACTGTGGCACGTCGACCTGTTATTACGCAGCCAGTCGCAACTATCATGTGCATCGGCAGTCGACCACCATGGGCCTTCTTCTGGCTTGAGCCATCCTATACTCAAGATAGAAAGTACCTCTAGCGCCAACCTCACCAATGCTGGGGGCAAGAACTTGAACATGTTGAGACACCATGCGTTTGTATTAGATTTCTTGCTTTGCTTACTGTAATATTCACATGCTCGAATTGTGGGTAGTTCACATCAGATGCACCCTGAAATCCATTGTTGCATCATATACCAATATGGTGCCTAGCTGCACGCTACAGTATATTGCCTGTGAGTGAGTGGTGAATCTGTGTAAGTGAGCACCACTAGAGTCGCTAATCACAAAGCGCCCGGAATGCAATAGAAAATGACTTAATCTTAAGCTATCGGATGCCATCAGTAACTAGCAAGGATTATTGACGTATGTATACTTCTACAGCATTATTGGTTTGATGTAGAGACCAACTATTTTGGCAACCTATTCTCTGCTGACCAGTTGTATTCGACTACCTGGTGCAACGCAAGCATATTTTTTTTATGGGCCCGTGTGGTCCGTGCTTTCAGATGAAAGAAGCTAAACGGACTTTTTCAATGAATGGGTTTCTATGTAGCCTCTGCCCATCGCTTGAGGATCATATGATGGCTTATCGAAGCCGATACACGCGAGTCAGTCGACAAATTGGAATAAAGTTTTTTCATGCGGTGATCGTTTTCAGACGCATCCAAACTCAACTCTGATACGTTCATCGGTTTCTGGGTTTGAAGACTTGTGGTGCTATGTATCTGGACGTGTTAGTTTGGAGTTTGGTAGGGTCGGACGGTAAGTAATTTAATATTTTACGCAATGGTTTGAGCCAGCGTATTGTTTATGTGGTGTCGAAACACTTCAGGAATAAAATCGGAAGTTGCGATAATAAAACATGACTAAAAATTCACAATGTGACGTTCTGCACTGTAAAGCCCTGCATATATCTATAAATGTTGTAATATTCGATTCTATCCGGAACATGTTAAGGTTGTATATCGCAGGTCGGTATTGCGAACCTCCTCCAATTCCATAGTGATGGCCAGCATATAGTGAAAAGAAACCCTCAGTTATATCATATGCGCGAACTCGGTTTACACTGAGACGCGAGAATCATTTCAACCACCCTCAGTACTACATTTGTCGTATCGACGTGCAGCGTGGTGCTTATTATTACGTGAGCCATCTTCTCTCTTGGACGCAATAACAAGGGGAATCAGTCTGAATTCCGTGTACGAAGCTCGGATTCTCATTATGCTATAGTCTTGTTCGAGCTTGTGGCAAGACTGATAGCCACACTGAAGCAATGCGCGTTTTAGTGGTTCGCGCTAATTTTTGGGGAGCCCAAGACACGGCAACCAACGGCCGACTACTTACTTACTGCAAGCTTATCGTTACCATGGGATGAATGATTTAGAATCGTGCCAATACATTTTGATTTCGTCCAACTACTGACTTACTTACTGCAAGCTTATCGTTTCCATGGGATGAATGACTTAAAATCGTGCAATACATTTTGATTTGCGCAGACTATTGCCTTCGTGCCTAGTATTCAAACAGACGAAGCGTATACCCCTCCACATTAATGTGGCTAGAATCCATTCGGCCTGGACAATAATATTATTGGTAAATCATGAGCCACATTTAGAGAACTGTTTACTAGTGCAATCGTGCGGTATACCCTTATCAGATTCAGTTTTGAAACAGTACCAGGATTAGTCAACGAGGCTACACTTTGCACGGGTTTCTTGAGGGCTTAGTGTGGATATTCGTTGTAGAAGTCAACTGCTAGTATCGCTTACATGTGTCCATATCGCTTTGTGCTCATAGACAATGGATTGTGGTTAAAAATTCTTTGTGCGAGGTCTATAGGCATTTGCGTCCTCAATGCCAACAAAAATTGGGCGAAGGAGACTAGGTCTGTGTGTGCAATCTCTAGTGCTTTGGACAATAACTTAGCGCCTATGCTGCAAAGGGCTTCTTCTTGTAGCATACTGAGGATATGTGGATAGACAGGAGAGGTCAACCCTTTGATATATCTTAATGGCATCGCCTCTGTCCCAATATTCCATGCATAAAAACTTGTGCTTTTTGTCTTTAACGTCTTTTAGTTCTATTTTCTTTTAGTACGCCAACAACACCGCCGCCCACGTGCCCAACTTAGAAGATGGGGACATAATTGTCGATCTTGGCCTTGTGCTTCTGACTAATGCACTCGGCGATCCACACAATGTTGCGGCTCTCCTGCTCTCTGAGCTTGCACAGTGAATAGTATGAGGCAAAGCTGAAGTGCGTCAGGAAGGCCTTCTTGCACAGATGCACCTCATACTCGTAGAACATATCCTCCAGGGTTTTGCCGCTGCCAGGAGTGATACCATCGAACAACTCTCTGTACTCTGGATAGTATTCGGCCACGGCACGCACCTGCTCGTAGTCGTCGCAGGCCGCTAGCTTCTGAAGACCTTCAGGGTATAGTCTTCCACACCTACAAGGAAAAGAATAAACAGGAAACAGCTGTGTGTGATATTGATGTAATTCAAAATCTAATAATGGAGACCTTCCAACGAGGCATTCTCATTTAGCCCACCCTAATACAATTATGCAATTCCAACATTTGTTCCGAGTTTGAGACCTTATTTAAGCCGTAATCAAAATGTGTACTACATGTGGAATGTGCATGGATACTATGCAATCATGCACATATCTCCGCACCCCGACGCACCTGGGATATAACTTCTGGCGATCGTCTCTAGTCAATTCTGTGTCAAACGAGTTGATAGTGATGACAAACGCACGGCGATCGGCTTCGAAGGCGAGCAGCTCCTGCATGAGCTCGGCTGTGTCGTTGCCCAGGCTGGTGGAGAACTTGTAGAAATCCTCCAAGTAAGCCTGCAATGTATAATGTCAGCGAAAGTGAGTCATAAGGTATTTCATCAATGGTATAAAGATGCTAGGTCTCAACAGGTCCACTTTCCATGCTTGTGTGAGATTCGTATTCATCGGAGGGTATATCTAGTAAGAAGGCTTGTACACAACCAACCGGTCACCTGATCTCTCGGCCAAAAGTCAACATTGCCTTTTTGATATGCACTCGCATGGTGCAACACACAAATGTTCGAAGCATGTCTAGTGATATTTGAAAATTCATATTCTGAGGCAAGTTATACCGTACCAGTCACTCAGTCATATAGAATACCATGCGATGCACATACTTGTGTACCCGGGTGATTGTGCTACCTGTGGTGGCAGCACAGTACACCGTAAGAGCATGGACCAATCACAATAAACACGAGACAACGAACCAGATGCAGTGAATATACACCTGAGAACCTTCGTTTGCTGGGATCACTTCTATGCACACGCGCATAGATATTGCATGATCATTCTTTGATGTGGGTACAGCACTACTTAATATCTCTAGCCTACACTTGACATATTGATAGAGGCGTGTGGCGCAGCACATTACCTTGTAAAGACTGTTTCGGATGATCTCAATGTTCATCTCATCCAGATCCTGCTCGTCAATGCACGACTGGAAGTAGTTGGCCAGAGGTGTGTCCACCAACACTGAGTTATAAAGCTCAGCCGGGGTGGTGGCAATGGACAGGGAACCCATCTCTTCGAATTTACCCAAAGGATGGCACTTGGGGATCAATTCCGAGATGTCACGGTCGTGTAGTGTCCCGGTGATGAGTAGGATGATATTGTCGATCATGTAGCTGAAGCTGCATCAGATAAGAACCCAGCGGATGTGAGTAAAGAATGCGAGATGGCATACAATACTTGCGGGTAAGGGTCTAATGTGCACATGAGGATTTCGAAACTGACAAGATGGCACTGCTATGGAATTCGCTCTATCGAGGTCAAGTCGTATTTTTGCTAGATAAGGATGAAGCTGAGTACCCATGTGGTGACGAGCAACAAGACACAGCTTGACTAGGCAATCATGCAAGGAATTCAGATATAGAACGTAGAAGCCCGTGCGAAGAAAAGGGGAAGGGCGAAAAGGATGGGTAACTCTTAATTCTTTCAACCATACCAGGCATGTACAGCCATAAATAATAATAAAACAAAAACAAAAAACAAATCGATTGCCATAG